>PVJC01009091.1:0-46753 GCA_004026665.1 Murina feae | reverse complement strand
TCCTATTTTTACTTTTTACAGTAGGCCCTTTAACATTTCTTGCATTGCTGGTTTGGTAGTAACAAACTCCCTTAGTTCTTTCTTGTCCTTGAAGCTCCTAATTTCACCCTCAATTTTGATTGATAGCCTTGCTGGATACAGTATTCTTGGATTCAGACCTTTCCTTTGCATGACTTTGTATATTTCATTCCATTCCCTTTTTGCCTGATGTGTTTCTGTTGAGAAATCCATCGCTAGTCTGATTGGGGAGCCTTTGTAGGTAACTTTCTGTCTCTCTCTGGCCGCTTTTAAGATTCTTTCTTTGTCATTGGTGTTTGCCAGTTTAATTATAATGTGCCTTGGCGGTGGTCTTTTGGGGTTCTTTTTGTTTGGAACTTTGTAAGCTTCTTGTATTTGTGTGGGGTTACCCTTTCTTAAATCCGGGAAGTTCTCTGTCGTTATTTCTTCCAATAAGCTTTCTATTCCTTGCTCAGTTTCCACTCCTTCTGGCACCCCTATTACTCGGATATTGTTCCTTTTTGTGTTGTCCCAAAGTTCTCTTAGGCTCTCCTCTTGCTTTTTAATTTTTTTTTTCTAGAAGCTGCTCTGTTTGGGTATTTTTTTCTATCGTATTCTAGCTCACTGATGCGGTCCTCTGCTTCATCTAGTCTACTGTTAATGCTTTCTATTGAGTTCTTCATGGCAGTGATGTCACTTTTCATTTCTTCTTGGTTTTTCAACATTTCCTCTTGGTTTTTGCACATAATGTTGAATTTGTCTTCCATTCTTCTCAACCACTTTATGACCATTTCTCTGAATTCCTTCTCTGACAAGTTAGTTGCCTCCATTTCGTTTACTTCCTTTTCTGGTGATGCCTGTTTCTCTTTCATATGTGGACTGTTTCTTTGTCTCCCCATGGTCTCTCCTCTCTGGGTGTCTGTTTACATGGTTTTCTCTCTCCTGGAACAAATTGCAACTTTATCTCAGCGAATTCCAACTTTCTCGTGGGAGGGTGCGCGGCTCCTCTGAGTCTGCGTCTCCGTGGTCTCTGGTGCTCCTGGAGTCCTGGCTGGTTCTGGGGCACCTCCGGCTGTGTATTTTATTCCCTTTATTGCTGAGTAATATTCCATTGTGTGAATATATCATAGTTTATTTATCCATTTACACATTAATGCACACTTGGGTTGTTTCTGCTGCTTAGATATTGTGAATTAATCTGCTAAGAACATTCTTGTACAAGTATTTCGTAGAAATATCCTTCGTTTTCCTTGGGTAAATATCTACTGTGGAGTTTTACTGTTAGTTTTTATATGCATGACTAGAATTATACTAGCTGAACTCATTGTTTGCTTTTTAAAATTTGAAAAATAAGGCTCTTTTGATAAAAAAAAATTCTGTTTCAAAAATTTAAGAAGTATACTTTAGTTATTTATGTTCATTTATCATTTACTTACTCAATAAATATTTATTAAGAACCTATATGATAATTGGGGAAATTTTAATATGGTCTGAATATTAGATGATGTTAAGGACTTGCTGTTGATTTTGTTAGAGCATTAATGTCATATGGTGATTATAATTTTTAAACAAAGTCTTAAGGCATACTAATATTTTCTGAAAAGAAGACAGACACAAAATTATTCAGTTTCAGATAGTAGAAAAGAGAATTATGTGATAAAGCAGTGATTACAAAGAATAGGCATATTGGATGTACTGGGTTCAGGTTTATATTTTGTCTGATCTCTGTGTCTGTTAAAACTTTGCAGTTGTTACTAATTTTTAACAATTAGAATATTACCAAATAAAAATTCAAATTTCTGGCTTCTTTTGAAAACTCAAACAATCTGCATTTCTGCATGCAGAAATTAGCTAAAGTTGAGTAGTAAGTCTCTTTAAATAGGGCATGGATTATCAGGTTCTCCCACAGTCTCCAACTAACTGCTTCACTCACTACTTTCTATTTCCTGGACCCTTGAAGCTTTTTTTGCAACCCCTGTGATAGAGAGTAATATCAGACTTCTCTAAAAATGTCATTTGATCTGAGACTTGAAAATAAAAATGAAATGCAAATACAAAACACCCTGGGAAAGCAGCAAACTTGCATAAATAGGAGAAAAGACAGATAACCAGTGTGACTGGAGTATTGTAGTAGGAGTGTGGCAAAAGTTAAGATTGAAGAGGTAGCCTAAGGCCAGATGATGCAGACCTTTGGATTTTTTCCTAAGGGTGTTAAAAATCCATTGAAGGCTTTAAGTATAAAGTGATATGATCTGATTTTCATTTTAACTGATCATCTGGCTCTTTTATAGAAAATACTAGAGGACCTGTGCACAGGTGGGGTCTGACTGGCCCATCTCCAATTGGGGCAAAACAGGGCAGGGACTGCCAGGGGGAGGGGCCACAGGAGGTTGACTGGCTGGCCGTGCCCCTGATTGGAGTGGGGGGGCTGGTTTGGGTTGGGGCTGGCCAAGGTGAGTGGCTGTGGGCTAATGGGGTGGTGGGGGCCCATCAGGGGAAAAGCTGGCTGGGGGAGGGGCCACAGAAGTTTGACCATTTAGCCCCACCCCCTATTGGGGTGGGTGAGCAATTGGGGGTGAGGTTGGCCAGGGGGCAGGGCCACAGGAGGTTGTCTGGCAGGTCCCATCCTTGATTAGGCTGGTTCACAGGCCTTAATGGGCATCATAGCAACTGGTTATTCTGTCATTCCAGCGTTCTGATTGCTGGCTTTTTCTATATATAGATACTGTGGGTGAGCGAGGGACAATAATGAAAGAATGAGTAAATAAGCAATAGTTATTGTAGTCATTCATGTGAAAGATGATGGTGACTTACACTGGGCAGTGACATTAACCATATCTTTAAAAAATCAGGCTAGAGAAATAAAAGGCATACAAATTGGGAATGAAAAAAATAAAAGTGTCCCTTTGACAGATGACATGATTCTTTATATATAAAACCCTAAAGACTCCACCAAAAAAATTAGAAACAATAAACAAATATAGTAAAGTAGCAGGATACAAAACTCAATGTACAAAAATCCCCTGTATTCCTATATACTAGTAATGACATTTCAGAAAAAGATATGGAAAAAAAAATTCCTTTTCCAATTGCAAAATAAATAAAATACAACGAAAGTGAAGGCTCTATCTACTGAAAAATACAAAACATTATTAAAAGAGATGGAAAAAGACAATGAAATGGAAAGACTTTTTGTCTTCATGGATTTGAAAAATGAACATTATTAAATGTCCATATTACCCAAAGCATTGTACAGATTTTATACAATCCTATTAAAATCTCAATGACATTTTAAGAATAAATAGAACAAAAAATCATCAGATTTATATGGAACTACAAAAGGAACTAAAGAGACAAAGCAATCCCCAGAAAAAAGAACAAAGCTGAAGATATCACACTACCTGCCATAAAATTATACTACAGAATAAACATAATAAAAAAACAGGGTATTGGCATAAAACAGACTAGCAGATATACAGATTAAAGGAACAGAATTGAGATCCCAAATATAAAACCACATGTATATGGACAAATAAATTTTTTGACAAATGAAGCAAAAACCTACAATGAAGAAAGGAAAACCCCTTCAATAAATGGTGCTGGGAAAATGGAAAAGTCCCATGCAAATGAATAAAACTAGAGTGGAGTTTGTCCCATGTACAGAAATTAATTCAAAATGAATCAAAAACCTAAGGAAAAGATCAGAAACAATACATTACGTAGAAGAAAACGTACCTATTAAACTTATGAGCCTTGGTCTTAGAAAATACTTTATGAATTTGTCCCCAAAGGCAAGGGGAGTAAAAGCAAAAATAAATGAATGGGACTATATCAAACTAAAAGCTTCTGCACAGGAAAGAAAATTGCCATTGAAACAAAAAAGCAACAACCAAATAGGAGAAGATGTTTGCAAACAACAACTCTGACAAGGCTTTAATATCTAAATTATGTAAAGGACTCATACAACTCAACACTAAATATACAATCCTATTAAAAATGAAGAAATTTTAGAAGCTAAAAGACTTGTACTAGGAAAACTGAAGGACACTGAAAAAAGAAATGAAGGAAAATACAAACAAATATTCATAGATTGGAAGAATAACAGCATTAAAATGTCTATACTACCCAAAGAAATCTCATTCAAATCAATCCTTATTAAAATACCAATGGCATACTTCACAGATTTAGAACAAATACTCCAAAATTGTATATGGAACCATAAAAGACCCCGGGTAGCTGCAGCAATCTTGAGAAAAAAGAATGAGTAGAGGGGATCACAATACTAAATATCAAACTATATTACAAAGCCATTACAACCAAAGCAGCCTGGTATGGGGCATAAGAACAGGCATATAGACCAATGGATCAGAACAAAGACACCAGAAATTGACCCACACCATTATGGTCAGTTAATATTTGACAAAGGAGGCAAGAACGTCCAGTTGAGTAAAGACAAATGGTTTTGGGAAAACTAGAAAGACATATGAAACGAGGCCACCAACTTGTCCCATACACAAGAATAAACTCAAGGAAGGTAAAAGTCTTAAATGTATGGCATGAAACCATAAAAATCTTAGACAAAAACATAAACAATAAAATTTCATACAACTCACTTGACAATATATTTATGGATACATCTCCTAAGGCAAAGGATACTAAGGAGAAAATAAACAAATGGGACTACATCAAAATAAAAAGCTTCTGCACAGTAAAAGAAACCACCATCAAATTGAAAAGGGAACCCACTGAATGGGAGAATGTATTTTCCAATGATACATCTGATAAGGGATTTATATCCCAAATATATTAATTACTCATACAACTCAACAAAAAGAAGACAAGCAATCCAATTTTTAAAAAAAATGGGCAGAAGACCTGAATAAACATTTCTTCAAAGAGGACATACTAATGGCAAAGAGACAAATGAAAAAATGATCAAAGTCACTGATCATCAGAGAGATGCAAATTAAAATAACAATGAGATACCTCACACCTGTCAGAACAGCTATCATCAGAAAAATCAACAGATAAGTGCTAGCCAGGATGTGGAGAAAGGGGAACTAAGTTAACTGCTGATGGAAATGCAGATTGGTGCAGCCACTGTGGAAAACAGTATGGAGTTTCCTTTAAAAGTTAAAAATGGAACTTTCATTTGACCCAGTGATCCCACTTCTGGGAATATATCCTAAAAAACCCAAAACACCTATCAGAAAGAATATATGCCTCCCTATGTTCATAGCAGCATTATCTTCAATAGCTAAGATTTGGAATCAGCCCAAGTTCCCATCAGTAGATGAATGGATAAAAAAGCTGTGGGACATTTACACTATGAAATACTATGCAACTGTAAAAAATAGGGATCTATTATCCTTTGGGGCAGCATGGATGGATCTGGATAATATTATGCTATGTGAAATAAGCCAAACTGAGAAAGAGAAATATCACATGATCTCACCTATTTGTGGAATCTAATGAACAAAAAAGAATTTACCAACAAAATAAGAACTGAAGCAGGGAGGTATGGAACAGACTGACATACCTCAATGTGGGGCGGGGGGAGGGTAAGAAGAGATAAACCAAAGAACTTATATACTTATATGCATAGTCCATGGACACGGGCAGTAGGATGGTGAAGACATAGGGGAGTGGATAGGGGCTGGAAGAAGGTGGGTGAAAGGAGCAGAAAATGGGAGATATCTGTAATACTATCAATAATACAAATATATATATATTTTTAAAAATAGAGGTAAAAAAAGGACAGAGGATTTGAACAGACACTTCTCCCAAGAAGACAAATAGCTAACAGATATGTAAAAAATGCTCAAATTGGTTAGCTATTAGAGAACTGCATATCAAAATTACAATGAGATACCATCTCACACTGGTTAGAATGCCTATTATCAATAAGGAAATTAATAACAAGTGTTGGAGAAGTAGTGGAGGAAAAGGAACCCTCATTCCCTGCTGAGGGGAATGTAAACTGGTACAGCCACTATGGAAAACAGTATGGAGGTTCCTCAAAAATTAAAAGTGGAGTTATCTTTTGATCGAACAAACCTCTCCTGGGTATCTACCCCCAAAATTTGAAAACATTTATTCGCAAACGTATATACCCAAATATGTTCATTACAGCACTATTCATGGTGGCCAAGACACAGAAACAACCAAAGTGTCCTTCAATAGATGATTGGATAAAGAAGATGTGATACGTATATACCATGGAATATTTCTCATCCATAGAAAATATAAAATACTGCCACTTGAGACAACATGGATGGAGGTTGAGAATATTGTACTAAGTGAAATAAGTCAGTCAAATAAAGCTAAGAACTATGATTTTATTCATATGCGGGATATAACTGAAATTCAGAGACACAGAGTACAGTGTGCTCATTACCACAGGGAAGGAAGTTGGGGGGAGTAAAAGGGCCTAAATACCTGGTGATAGATGATGTGACTTTGGGGTTGGCCACACAATGCAATATACAGATCATGTATCATACAAATGTACACTTGAAACCATATAATCTCATTAACCTATATCACCCCATAACATTTCATTGAAAGTGAAATTTAAAAAATATGCTGACAGAGTCAAACAAGCAAGTACCCTTCTTTCTTGCCTCAATTGTATCAAACTTTGATCACTACCTATTATTGGAAATGAGCACATACTATGCTGAATTAGAAGTCTAGTATGTGGAATCAGTTGTGTGTGTTTAGTGTACACTTTTGATGAAATCATTAGCTCAAATTATTCATAACTTTAATTATTACACTTAATGTCATTAAACACAGTCAATCCCTATCAATAAATACAGAGAAAATGAGCAGGAAAAGAAAGTCCCTTTTTGAAAAGACTTATGTAACTCTATGTCTATTGCAGCATTATGTACTACTAGGGCCCAGTGCATGAATTCATGCACCTTGAAAGGAACTGTGGACCTCAAGGTTGAGGAGGGCACAAGGATGGGTCTTGGCCCATCCTCCAAGCCCTTGCCTAGCACCTCCCACTGTGGCTCCCAGTCTCCTGTCTGCTGGTAGCCCTGTTCTTGTTGCTGCTATTCCCACCTGCTGATGGCACGAAGCAATTAGGGCTGGTGCCAGCAGCAGATGCAAGCAGCAGCTGCTGCCCCAATAGCCCCTCAGGAGCAAGGGGAGGTGGAGAAGCCTCAGGGGCATTCGGGGTCAGTAGCCACCACTCACAACCACTGATGCTGCCAAGTGATCGGCACTGGCGCTGGTCATCAGCAGTGGGTGTGAGCAGTGGCTGTAGTGCTGGCAGTGGGTGCGAGTGGGGCCAGTGCTGGCAGTGATGTGAGTGGCAGCTGTGGCTCCCACATTGGGTGCAAGCAGGGCTGTTGCTGGCAGCAAGTTAGAGAGGTGACTTCTGGCCTCAATCACCCCCCAGGAGCAGGGGGAGGTGAAGCCCTGAGGGTGACCAGGGCCAGCAGCGGCCACTCTCACCCACTGGTGGCGACGAACGATGGGGCCAGCGCTGGGTGCCAGCAGCAGGTGCAAGTGATGGCTCTGGCACCAGCAGCGTGTGCAAGAGAGGGCACTGCCAGCAGCAGGTGTGAGCAATAGGCGGGGCCGAAGTATGCGGGAGCAAAGAAGTTTCAGTAACTACCAGATGATCACCCTGATGACTGGTGCCCCACCTTGATCTGGCTCCCCCATTCACCTGCTCTACCATCCCGCCGTGGCCAATGCCCATCATGTTCCACACTCTGCCGCCTGCTGCCAACACCTGCCATGTTCCTCACATGCCCCCTGGTGGTCAGCACACATCATAGCGACTGGTTGGTAAGTTGGTTGTTCGACCATTCTATTGGCATATTAAGGTTATATATATATATATATATATATATATATATATATATATATATATATTTATGAGAGAGAGAGAGAGAGAGAGAGAGAGAGAGAGAGAGAGAGAGAGGAAAGATATGGAAGCAGCCTGCATTTCCATCAATAGATGAGTGGATAAAGAATATTTGGCATATTTGTATAATGGAATATAACTCAGCCATAAAAATGAAATCTTACCATTTGTAACAACATGGATGGATATAAAGGGTATTCTGCTAAGTGAAATAAGTCACACAAAGAAAGACAAATACCGTATGATTTCACTTATATGTGGAATCTAAAAACAATAAACAAACACAATAGAAACAAATTTATAGATACAGAATATATTTTGATGTTTGTCAGATAGAAGGGTAGTTTGGGGTGATGGAAGAAGGGGGAGAGATTAAGATGTGAAAATTGATGCCAGGCCAATGTGTTGACCTGTGAACCGGGAGGTCATGATTTGATTCCCAGTCAAGGTACATGCCTGAGATATAGACTGGATCCCCAGTGGACGGGGTGTAGGAGGCAGCCGATCAATGATTCCCTCTCACTGTTTTTTTCTATCTCTTTCCCTCTCCCTTCTTCTCTGAAATCAATAAAAATATATTTTAAAAATTGAAAAAGACATGCAAATTCATTGTTACAAAATAGTCATGGGGTTGTAAAGTACATCACAGGGGATAGAGTCAATTAAAAAGCTAATATGCAAGTAGACAAAATGGCAGAACAACCGGTTGCTATGATGTGCACTGACCACCAGAGGGCAGATGCTCAATGCAGGGGCCGTGCAGCTCAGCCAGAAGTCAGGTTCAACTCTCCCCCCACTCTGTGGCAGGGCAAAGGACCCCTGTCAGCCTGCAGGCTTAGGCCAGCTCCCTCAGACTGTGAGAGGGTGCAGGCTGGGCTAAGCCCCCCTCCCCACCGCCAGTGCATGAATGTCATGCATCAGGCCTCTAGTATGGCAATAACTATGTATGGTTTCAGCTAGGTACTAGAATTATCTAGGTAATCCTTTTGTAAGGTATATAAATATCTGATAACTTTGTTGTACACCTGAAACAAATATAATATGGTATGTTAACTGTAATTGAAAAAAAAGTTTAAAAAGAAAATGCCTTTTATCTAAGGGAAATAAGAAAGGAAGGAGGAAGGGGAGGAAATGATTTTCATACGGGACTTACAAAGTGAAGAGAACGCTAAACTATGCGGTCAGAAAACTTGTACTGGTCACAGCCCTGCCATTTACTCATTGTGTGGCCTTATATAATTCACTTGGTTTGACTCAGGTCTTTACTTCCTTTAATCTATGAAATGGTCATTTGAAATATTTTTCTACAATGTCTCTTCTATTTTGCAAATAGTTATTCTAAGAACCACTATATTTTCTATGCTTTAGGAATTTTATCTACCTCATGGAATAATAAAATGTCTGAAAACAGAAGATAAAATGTGAATCCTAGTTTTCAGATACTAGAATTAAAGTAAACAGAGGCTAAATAATTTTCCCAAGATCACTCAAGCAGTTGACAGTATAGTTTGTTTTATAACACAACATCTTATGATTAGGTATCATGTCTAATCTTATGATATGAAAACTTTCCCCCTTACCTTCATTCCCAAAAAGGTACTTTCAAGATTTCTACAATAGCATACACTTTCTCTCTCTCTGAAGTATGCCTGAGCACTTCCCCACCCCCTACTTTCATCTGGGCACCTTCTCTCTCTTTCTCTCTCTCTCTCTCTCTCTCTCTCTCTCTCTCTCTCTCTCTCTCTCTCTCTCTCTTTCTCTCTCTCTCTTCCTGGGGCATGCTACCAGCATTCCCCCACTTCTTCCCTGAAGTCGTGTACCTTTGTGCACACTCTCTCTCCTAAGCTCCAAGGGACCTTCTTTTGCCTCTGTAGCTTGTTTCCTGTGCCCATGCAGCCCAGCTGGCTCACCTTTCTTACTTCTGTGACTTTCTAAATAAACTTTTGCTTGCATTTTCTAAAAAAGATTGATACAACAGGAAAAAACATACATAACACAATTCTCTTATGCAATTTGCCTTTTGCTTGATAACTTGAAATTAATTTGACTACCTGTAATCAATGTATATATATATAGCAAGCCATTCAGATAAGCTAGGAAGATAGATGGTATCACATTGAGCTCTAATCAGTGCTAACCATCTTATTTTTCCTATAGCTGTAAGATTCTGTGACCAATGCCATTTGATCAAGCCAGATCGCTGCCACCACTGCTCTGTCTGTGCTATGTAAGTGACATCTATATTTTCCCTGGACTAAGCTTTGCAACTGATGGTTGCTAAGACAACAATGTGACTGATCTTAACATGTAAACCATTCCTAGGTAAGAGCATTTCCTTTCAATTTTAATGAGCACATGCCAAACACACTCATAGGGATGATAATTCAAACTATTATAAAGGTAGGAAAGAAAAATAAAGTCTCATTTAAAAAATAAACATTTTTGCCCTACCTTGTTTGGCTCAGTGAATAGAGCATTGGCTTGCAGACAGAAGGGTCCCAGGTTCGATTCTGGTAAAGGGCACATACCTCAGTTGCAAGCTCAACCTGGGAGGCAACCAATTACTGTGTCTCTCTCACACTGATGTTTCTCTCTCTCTGTCTCTCTATCTCCCTTCACTCTCTCTAAAAATCAATGGGAAAATATCCTCAGGTGAGGATTAAAAATATTTTATTTTAAAACAGTTTTAGATGAATAGAATTATCCTATATAATAAAAGGCTAATATGCAAATCAATCAAAGGGTAGAATGACCAGTTACTATGATTCACACTGACCACTAGGGAGCAGATGGTCAATGCAAGAGCTGCCCCATGGTGGTCAGAAGCAGGGCAGCACTAAGGACCCCTCGGGGCCTGGCAGGCAGACATCCCCTGAGGGGTCCCAGATTGTGAGAGGGTGCAGGCCGGGCTGAAGGGATCCCCCTTCTTCCCATTGCACAAATGTCATACACCAGGCCTCCAGTTGTAAAGATAATTATCACAAGTCTCACACAGTTTCCTTATTATTAACAGCTTATATTTATATGATAAATTTGTTACAATTAATGAACCAATATCTATACATTGTTTTGAACTTAAATGCATACTCTATTCAGATTTCCCCTAATGTTCTTTTTCTCTTCCAAGATTCCATTCAGGACACCACATTACATTTATTTGCCATGTCTCCTAAGACTCTTCTTAGATGTGATACTTCTCAGAATGTACTTTCTTTTATGTAACCTTAACAACGTTTAGGATTGTCAGGTATTTTGTAGAATATATTTCAGCTGAAATTTTTCTGATATTTTTCTCTAGATTAGATTTGGGTAATGTGTTTTGGGACAGAAAACCATAGAGGTAAAGTACCATGCTCATTATATTATACCTAGGGTACATAATATAAACATGACATCATTGTAATGTTAATCTTGATCATCTGGGTGAGGTTGTGTTTGTCAGATTTCTCAACTATCAAGTTACTCTTGCCCAGCCAGTGTGATTCAGTGGTTGAGCATGACCTATATACTAGGATGTCATGATTCGAGTCTGGTCAGGGCACATGCCCGGGTTGCAGTTTCAATCCTCAGTAGGGGAAGTGCAGGAGGAAGCTGATCAATGATTCTCTGTCATCACTGATGCTTCATTCTCTTTACATTTTGTGTTATAATTCAGTACTACATTGTTTTGTTACTATAATTGTTCCAGCTTTGTAAAACCACATTTTATGTTAATTAGGTATCATCTTCATATCTTTCTTCTTGGGTGCTTGTTCCACTTGTATTTATCTTATCCTTGATTCAAACACAGATGTAGCCATACAGTTTCTTCTATAGTTTTAATTAATTATATATTGAGCAAAATGAAGGGCAATATCTTAGACCTTTTCTCTGTATCAATATCCTAGATTTCCCAACCCCTTTTATAGATTAGACTTTAAGGCATGCAACCTGTTGCCAGCATGATCCTATAAATTGTTGTGCTTGGCTAATACAAGGAATAACTGAGAACACAATAGTCTTAGAGTAGTTTTTGTGGAAATCTAGGAATGAGTGTACTGGTACCACATAAAAATAATGGTGAGAAATTGACTTAAATGTTGAGGTTTTACTTCATTTCTATAGCACTACTTATCACATTGTATTTTGCTCCCTTTTTAGGTGTGTTTTAAAAATGGACCATCACTGCCCTTGGTAAGGCCCCTTTTTTAAAATTCTTTTTTCCAAAAAGAGTCAAAGTTGCTTAATATGCCTACTTTAGTAAGCATAGTTGTAACATGCCTGTTTCTGCTATTCACTAGACTCTTATTTGTGTGAGGGACAGGGAACTTAACATTTTAAAGCAAGAATAAATGTACCATAAAAAATATGGTGGTAAATTCTTGGGGTCACAAAGCTAATGGTCTCTTGTCGATTAGCTTTAACAATTAGTCATAGTAATGAAATAAAGCACAAATAGTTCTTCCTTTTGACATTATACAATCAGGTTTTTTTGTTTGTTTGTTTTTCTGTCTTGATATTTACTTGGCTCTTAACACAGTAGGCTACAGTTTAACTGAATAAACAATGTTACATTTTACACGTTTTGTCTTTGGCCCTCCTAGTCAGCCAACAATCAAATTAAAATACTGTACATTGTTAGCATCAGCAATTCTCAAAATTGTCTGATCTAGAGAACCAGTATGAAATCATCTAACTACAAAGAAAACATGCTACACTGAACTAAATGTAGCTGCTGAGATTTTAATAAGTTTTCAGTATCCGAGATCTAGGTTTGATTGGGTGTATCAGGAACCAGTTCAGAACAATTAGATTGGCCAGGTGTCTCTGTCCCTGTGGATGATAGGAATAACAAGTGTGATGTTAACATGTTTTTCTAGTTTGTTTCTCCTATGGGAGTTTTATTTCTGTTGAATTTCTACACAACACATAACAAAACAGTAGGAGCAACATAGTTCCGTTGTTTAATTCGCTTATGTATCAGTGTACTCTAAATAAATGGGTCCTGATTTCAAAGTAGTTTTTCTTTTTTTTTTAGGGTTAATAATTGCATTGGATTTTCCAACTATAAATTCTTCCTTCAGTTCTTAGGTTATTCTGTTCTCTACTGCCTGTATATTGCTACAACGGTCTTCAGCTATTTCATCAAATACTGGAGAGTAAGTTAAAAAGTCCTGAATTCCCTGCGCCCCCCCCCAAAAAAAATCCACAAACACACACATACTCCAGTGTGTGACATTGTTTGCCTTATTTTTTATACATTTTGAAATAACTAATATGTATAATTAATAAGCATAAGGGAAAGCACTAAAAGCAAGTTTCCCATGTTGAATATTCTGAAATTCAGGAGCTGTTATTTAAATATTCCTATTTTAAAAGTTCCTGTTGCCCTATCTGGTTTGGCTCAGTGGATAGAGCCTCGGCCTGGGGACTGAAAGGTCCCAGGTTCGATTCCAGTCAAGGGCATGTACCTTGGTTGCTGGCACATCCCCAGTAGGAGGTGTGCAGGAGGCAGCTGTTTGATGTTTCTCTCCCATCAATGTTTCTGACTCTCTCTCTCTCTCCCTTCCTCTCTGTAAAAAATTAATAAAATATATAAAAAATAAATAAATAAAAAGTTCCTGTCATATATGAGAATATTTTTAAGGCCTTCTAGAACCTAACTTCTCGATTCTTACTAATTCTTTACAATGTACTTCTCTTTTCAAGCTTTAAAAAGTCACATATTACCAATTATAGACTTGACAAATGTTGAAACAAATTCTATATCCTTAGATTCCTAAGAAAAAGGGTAACAAAGGACTCCCTCATTGTTAGAAAATACTGTCTAATTCCTTTTTCAAAGGAGAGTTGCAAAATTCCTACAGGGAAAGAAAGATACATTAACTTATCTTCACATATTACCAAAATGAAATGAGGAGTCTTGTTTGAACTTTGTATAAGAAACACTGTGATTCTAATACTGGCTCTGTTACGTGCTTTACAGGCTCATTAACAAAATCAAGTGAAACAGTTGTTGGAAGTACTCTGCCTTCCAAAAATATGATTCCGATAATTATAATGAAATCTAAAGAAATCCTACTTTCATCTTTCTTCTACTTGAAGATGTCCATCATAACGCATCTATTTCTAAAATAATTGAATGCAGACTTTCAGTTTACATATGTGTACTGGTTCTGGCAGCAATATAATGAAATATTTTGTTTTGTTTCATGCCAATGGACTCCAGAAGACATTACCTCCATACAACTCTAGTATAATTACTAAGATATCATAATGTTCCATAAAGAGGATTGTCCAACGTGAACCTGAATAACAAAAGACAGATGTAGGCAGAGGTACTAGTTATTATTTTAGGAATTGCACAAGAGCCTGTACAACAAGAATATCTTACCTCAAGCAGAGAGGTAAAGCAGCAGGCAAAGAACATGAATCCTGGGACCAGAATATGGATTATAATAAACCAGGGGAGAGGGGAGAGAAAGGCACAGCAGTGAGACTCTAGGGAGCTGAGAAGATTTAAATTGTTAAATAGTGATTCATCCCTGCTAGTGTAGAAAATTATAGTGAGATGTGCTTTCTATTCCTCCTGCCACTTGCTTAATCAATTCAGATAGCCTATCTAATAAAATAGAAACATGCAAATTGACCATACCTTTGCCATGCCCACCAGCCAATCTGAGCAAATATGCAAATTAACCCAACCAAGATGGCAGCCAGTGGCCACAGAGCTGGAGCAAGCAGGAGGCTTGGGTTGCCCCAGCAATGGAGGAAGCCAAGCTTCCCACTGTCCCTGGCTGGGTGTGGCCTCCACTCAAGGCTACAAAGTTTCAATTATAGAAAACAAATAAGTCCCAGATACCTGCTTCCAGCCAGCCTGGCCTCTTCTCACAGAGGTGCTGAAAAAAAAAGGAGGGGCCGGGAGCTTGGGTTGCTGGGGGGGTTGGCTAGCCTGCAAACAGACATCAGCCCCTTACCCAGGCTGGCCAGGCACCCCAGCAGGGACCCCCACCCTGAAGGGGATATAGCCAGCCTGCAAACAGCCATCAGCCCCTCACCCAAGCTGGCCAGGCACCCCAGTGGGGTCCCCCACCCTGAATGGGCTGTGGCCAACCTGAAAGCGGCCCTCAGCCCCTTACCCAGGCTGGCCATGCCCCCATGGAGTAAGAGTCCCTGCTAGGGGGTGTGGCCAGCCTTCAAACAGCCCTCAACCTCTCACCCAGGCTGGCCAGGCACCCCAGCGGGACCCCCATCCTGATCCAGGACACCCTTCAGGGCAAACCAGCTGGCTCCCACCTGTGCATCAGGCCTCTATCCTATATAATAAAAAGGTAATATGCAAGTTGACCCTAACAGCAGGACTGGGAATGACTGGTCACTATGACACACACTGACCACCAGGGGGCAGATGCTCAATGCAGGAGCTGCCCCTGGTGGTCAGTGCACTCAGCCACAAACCAGTATGATGGCTGCTAGTACAGTGGTGGTTGCGGGAGCCTCTCCTGCCTCCTCAGCAGTGCTAAGGATGTCTGACTGCAGTTTCGGCCTGCTCCCTGCTGTCAAGTAGACATCCACTTAGGGCTTCTGGACTGCCAGAGGGATGTCTTACTGCCAGCTTAGGCCCGATCCCCTGGGAGCAGGCCAAAGCCAGCAGGTGGACATCCCCCGAGGTGTCCCAGACTGTGAGAGAGCACCAGGCCGCTAGTTTAATAATATTAATAATCAGAAATAATATAATGGATATAAAATTCTTTAACTAGAGATACAAAAATGTGAATAGAAAAGAAGTTTTCTCATCAAGTTTGTATTTTCCCCAAATATAAAATGTCTCACCATCTTGGTATTTCTTCATGGTCCCTTTCCACAACACAGGATTTCTTATCAATTGTTCAGGTTTCTATGATATGTTTAGCATTTTATTCACACGTTGTGCTACTACCCTGAAAGTAAAGAAAATAACTGCATCCAATTAATTAGGCAAAATGTTAGCCTTGGTCTTCGCTACTGACTTTACTTGGCTCTTAACACAGTAGGCTACTGTTTAACTGAGTAAACAATGTTACATTTTACACATTTTGCCTTTGGCCCTCCTAGTCAATCAATAATCAAATTAAAAAATGTCAGCCAGGTGCCATATACTTTTTTTTAACTCTTGAAAGTTAATAGTTGGACATGAATCAATCACCAGAAATATGTCAGTATTCACAAGCAACATCAAAGATGAACATAGACTCATCCTTTCCTATGCCATCGTATCTTCTCTACAATATACTAGCTTATGCCTGACATATGGGAGAGAGGCAATTAAACTTATTTTGTCTTGCCCTCATAATGAAAAAGACATTTAGATCAATACTTCTTTGCAGTTTCTGCATCCAGAGAGCACTTTGATGCGGACTAGAGATGGCTTTCTCAGTGTAAATTGAGTCTCCTTTAAAATGAAATGTAAACATTGCCATTTATTATTTTTTCTTTATTTTATTTTTTCCATCACCATTTAACCCCTCTATACCCTCTTTTGCCTCCATCCACCCTTCTTCCCCCCACAATCACCATACTACCCTGAAAACTTATCTGACATTTATTTTAAAAGCTATGTATCTAGAAAGCTAGCTGTGCTCCTAAGAACAGCAACATCTATTTGTATGGTACTTTACTATTTTCAAAGCATTTTATATCTGTTATCTCATTTTATCTTCACCACAGCCTTGTGAAGTAGACAAAACAAGAATCATTAGTCTCATTTAAAGATGATAAAACTGTGGCTCATAGTGGTTAGGTGACATGCTGCGGATTACCCAGCTTATAAGTTTCAAAGGCAGGATTTGAATTTGACTCAAAGCCCATTGATCTTAAACATGGTACCATGTCTTACTGCCCATTATAGTCCTGCTGTGGAAAAGCTTTAACACATTTAGAATGAAAAATTCAAAAGACCATCACATTGTGTCTCTCTCATTAATATTAACTTAAATAACAGCTGCTTTGTTAGGAAAAATTAGTAACTTACATATCCCATTCTGGGCCATGAATCTCCTCAGAGAGGCTATGAATTATCTTAGAACCAAGAAAATAAGTATTATTCCACTGGTATTCCCCTGAAATATTTCTGGTGGTTATTGCTTTGAGTAATTTAGCTTGGTTATCTCCTGAGAAGTTAATTTTGAACATAGGGACTTCATCTTCTAACAGAAAAGTTATTAAGTACTTTATCAAGAGACAACACAGTAGATAGGATTTGGCAGACACAAGAGAGTTCTGTAAGAGTAATTAGAGCAGGGAAAGATTTTTAGCTCTTCTACCCAGGGTGTGAACTAACTTTATATCACTCCCTCTTGCACAGTTATTTATTTATTTCCCATTTAAACATAAAAGGTAAGAACGAAAATAAATGAGTTTTAAAAGCTTTAAAAACATTTTCAAAAAGTAGAAATGTGAAATAAAAACCCAGCCAGGTAAAGACCCCTACAAACTGATATATTTGTTTCCTATAAATTCAAAACAAAACAAACAAACACCAATCAAATTCAGTTTGGATGCTTCGGCTAAGAAGAATCATTTCAAAAGGGAGCAAATTTTATGCAATTTTCACCCAGCCCACTCCTCATGTGAAAGCATCTCACTGGCTTACTTTCCCTTATCTTTAGCCTTCAAACACACAGGAAGATTTCCAATATTTCCTCACATCAAAATGAATAAAAATCTCCTCTAAGAGAAGACATAAATTGGTACTACTTAAATTTGCCAAGGTTTTCCCAGCCTGAGCATTCTTCCTCTAAGCTAGAACCAGATCCTAATGTAAGGTCCACTTTGAGAATTAGTTTTAACTTTATCACTTGAGATAATTTGTAAATATTTCAAAATAATTCATCAAGCCAAAACAATGATCAGCAAGAAAAGGAAGGGATAAAGAAAAGTCATTACCACAACTGCTCACTCCAAAATTGAAAATTTTGCTAAGATTATGTATAGAAGACAAAATGTCATGAGCTGTGCATGCTATAGAACTTTAGAAAATTCATTTTGGTTTAGGGCTGCATATTTTTAAAAAACTGGTGCCAGATGGAGAATAAAATGTCCCAGCTAACTATAAAAATATTTAGCTACCTGCTTTTAAATTATCCTGTCAAATCTGCTTAATTTTAGATCTAAACAGTAATTTTACATGATGTAATATATCAGCACATTGTACTTCAGCTATAAAAACAAACAGACAAAATTTGTGGTAGCTTTAAAATCAGTTCATGACTTATGAGCAGAACATTTAAAAATTTTTATCTATGTGTTTTAACTTCCTACATATATCATCATGACATTTTTAAACACACATATGTGTCCAAGAAAATATGACATATAAAGTATTCCAGAGTAACCCACCTTGAGATAAGAGGATGAACCATATGATCTATTACCTCTAGTTGGTGATTCATGATTTAGAAACTAATTTTAAAACTAAGACATTGCATACCAGTTATGTACTAAGTATACACGTTATCTTTTTCTAATTGGTACACTATATGCTCTATTTTAGAGTGACCTGCACTTAAGCAAGAACCCATATTAGGCTTTGTAAGCTGAAAGCATATCTGTAAGAGTCATGGTCATCAAAAGAAAGAAATTTTTTACAAATTTTACAAAATCTACTTTTTAATTACAGCTAAACATTTTAAACATATGAAAATTACTAACCTTTATAGAAAAACTAGCCAAGCCTTACAACTTTAATCTTTTGTTTCTGTTTATTATTTCTTTTCTAGGGGGAATTACCCAGTGTTCGCTCTAAGTTCCATGTCCTTTTTCTCCTATTTGTGGCCTGCATGTTTTTTGTCAGCCTTGTGATTCTCTTTGGTTATCATTGTTGGCTTGTCAGCAGAAACAAAACCACCTTAGGTAAGATGGGATATTAAGACTACAAAAAAATTACTAATGTATATCACAGTGACCCATGGATTTTCCCAAGAAAGAGAAACTTCCAGTGAAGCATTTTAACTGCAGTGACATTCATTTCCCCCTATTGAGATCAACGCAAACAACTTTTACCAAACAGGAGAGCCATGGTGACTGAAGCTTACATAGAGAAGAGAACATTAGTGAATGAAACCTCGCACAAAACCAAAAATGACCATTGTTCTTTATAGTTTCTTTACGGTAATAGCTCTCTCGATTTACAGCTTGAAATTTTTATGAGTCCACATGATGAAATGAAGGAAAGAATCAGTACAGAAAGGAATACCAGAAGTTGGAGGTAAAAGTCAATAAAAATAGAAGAATCTAACTTAATGAGCACATCCAAAAGTAGAGTCCTAAGAAAGAATTCAAGCCAAAAAAAAAAAATAATTGAATATCTGCAATCATCAAGGAGCTGTGTAGGGACTGTGGGTGTGAGATGAACACATTGAACAAGTGAGTTTCTAGAAAATGAATATAAAAATTAACTTTTTTCTGTCTATTATTCTGTACTCTGGTTCATTGTTTGAAGAACTATATTTCTGATTGATTCCAGTGCAACAATTTTTTTATCTATGGTAAATGAAATGTAAATTGTATGCAAATCAATTCATGACAAGTGAAGAGAAAGTGTCAAAATGTTGAATATTTAGCTAAAATAGATTTGGATTTGAAGAAAGTTTAGTACAAAGTCCATTATACTTTTAAAACTCATTTGTTAATTGCACTAACAGGTAAGAAGGTATTTGCACTCATTTTCCAAACCAAATGTGTATGTAGCACTTAATTGCTAGGGTGGTAGATTAGCACTTTTGGCTTAGACATGCTGCAAATTAGAAAAGAACTAAAAGCTTCATGATAAAAGAGTCTGAAAACAAAGAACAAATAGGAAATGACCACATGCAGTCAGAGACCATCAATGAAAGTATTTGCTTAATGGAATAAATGTATTTAAATATAATACACACTAATATGGTTAAATTTCTTTAGTCTTTAAGTTTGATTATAGTTCACCCATTCACATTTTTTTTCTGGAGTAAAATTCAGCTTCTTATATTGTGTGCTTCAGTGTAAATATCTTCATTTCTGAGATGTTTCACAACCAAATCAACGTTATTACTATCTCTTCATGTTATTGCTTTGGTCCCAGTTCTAAAGATGGAGATTATTTGGCTGTTGTTGCCAATAAGATTTAAATAAAGTGCTGTTAAATATGTTATTTCACTCCTTACATGCAGCACTACAAAATTATATTATGCCCATGGCTGCTTAATTTTTCTACCATCATGCATTTTTTCTGCCTTTTTTTTAAAATAAAAAAGAGTACCAATTCTTTGTATTTAATAACAAACTTACTTTGTGTTAAGTGGTTAAATAGTTTTTACTAAGTAAATAAGAATGAAAGGGCTACAGCAGAAAGGTATCATAAAACCAAGTCTCATTGACGGAGAACTGTAAAATCATGACATTCCTGAAATTTTTTCCTTTATTGTCTTCTTCCTCTTTCATTCAATTTCCCTACATGCTCCAGAGGCCTTCTGTACTCCAGTGTTTATAAGTGGTCCAAAGAAAAATGGGTTCAACCTTGGCTTCATCAAAAATATCCAGCAAGTGTTTGGAGACAACAAGAAGTTCTGGTTAATACCTATTGGGTCCAGGTAGGTAATTATTACCTCTGAAATAAGTTGATGCTGGAGCATACCTCAAAGTAACAGATTCAATTTTTATTGTAAAATGCAGCAGGTATCAGTTCAATGTAAAATTTTATTCCCTAAGTTTTTCATTTCTAGGTTAGCAAAGATAAATCAGGAGGTAAGGGTATGGTAAAATAGGCATTTTCATGCCATTTTTTTGTGACAGTGTAAACTGGTACCACTCCTTTATAAATGAATTTGGTAATATGTACTTAAAAATTCTAAGAATCTACAAAACCTTGTCCCAATAATTCCATTTCTGAGAATCTAATCTAATAATAGTAATATGCAAATTAACCCTCACTCCGTTACACATAAGCCATGCCCACCAGCCAAGCCACACCCACCAGCCAATCAGAGAAATTATATGCAAATTAACCCAGCCAAGATGGCAGCCGGCAGCCAAGGAGCTAGAGCAAACAGGAAGCTTCATTGCACCAGCAATGGAGGAATCTGCCTGCCTAGGCCGGCTGTAGCCTCTGCTCAAGGCAACAAAGTTTCAATTATAGAAGATAAATAAACCCCAGAAACCTGCTTCCAGCCAGCCTCACTGGGAGCTTGGGTGGCTAGGGGCTGTGGCCAGCCTGAAAACAGCCATCAGCCCCTCACCCAGGCTACCCAGGCACCCCAGGGGAGACCCCCACCCTGAAGGGGCTGTGGCTAGCCTGCAAACAGCCATCAGCCCCTCACCCAGGCTTACCAGACACCCCAGGAGGGGACACCCACCTTGAAGGGACTATGGCTTGCCAGCAAACAGCCATCAGCCCCTCACCCAGGCTGGCCAGGCACCCCAGAAGGGACCCCCTCCTTGAAGGGGATGAGGCCTGCCTGCAAGCAGCCATCAGCCACTCACCCAGGTTGGCCAGGTACCCCATCAGGACTCCACTCTCTGAAGGGGATGTGGCCAGCCTGAAAACAACCCTCAGCCCCTCACCCAGGCTGGCCAGGCACCCCAGTGGGAACCCCACCCTGATCCAGGACACCCTTCAGGGCAAACCAGCTGGCCCCCACCCATGCACCAGGCCTCTATCCTCTATAATCCCATACAATTAAAGGGTAATATGCAAATTGCCCCTAACAGCAGAACCACTGCAAATGACTGGTCACTATGAAACACACTGACCACCAGGGGCAGATGCTCAATGCAGGAGCTGCCCCTGGTGGTCAGTGCACTCCCACAGGGGGAGCTCTGCTCAGCCACAAGCCAGGCTGATGGCTGCCAGTACAGAGGTGGTTGTGGGAGCCTCTCCTGCCTCCTCAGCAGTGCTAAGGATGTCTGACTGCCGCTTAGGCCTGCTCCCCGCTGGCAAGTTGACATCCTCCAAGAGCTCCCAGGCTGCCAGAGCGATGTCTGATTGCCATCTTGGGCCCGATCACCTGGGGATTGGGTCTAAGGCAGCAGGTGGACATCCCTCGAGTGGTCCCAGACTGTGAGAGGGCACAGGCTGGGAGAGGGATCCCCCGTCCCCCGAGTGCACAAATTTTTGTGCACCAGGCCTCTAGTCTATTATAAAGACAGAGACAAACTAGATACAAAATTGTTTGTCACAGCAATAATTAGGATACAACTTAAAGTCTGACAATATGAGAATATATATATGAATGGTTATGAAAACTATGTCACAATAAGGGAAAATGCTTATTATATTTTAAGAGAAAAAATGTAGAATTCAAAGTGGTATGTACACTGTAATATTTCAGTGAGATATGATTCACTTGTGTTAACTTGAAAGCAACCTGAATAGTGAAGAAACACGTTTTTATTTATTGTAGAGTACTATAATATTTATTTAAAGCTGACATTTAAAAATAAATCTGTAAAATAAAAACATATGCAAATAGGACTTCCAGTCAATATAGAACAGTAAGTAAATGCTATGCTATTCTCCTCCCATGACTACATCAAAATTACAACTAAATTATAGAACAATCACCCTGGAGATAATCTGAAAGCTAGCTGAATGAAACTCCTATAAATAAGAATACAAAGAAAAAGCCAAATCAAGATTGGTAGGAAGGGTGAAGACTGGAAACAGGCTGGTCCCACAACCATGTAAAGAATTGGGAGGGATATCTCAGCTGTGTAGATTCCCCCTGAGGATCAGTAGGTCTCAGACTCACACTGTGAACCCTGGCTCAGAATATTAGTGTGGGAAGTGGAGTCCCCACAACTGCTGGCTGTGAAAATCAGTGGGGATTCTGTCTGGGTGAAATGGAGAGTTGCTATAGACCAAGGCATTGTCTTAAAGGGCCTGAGTCAGACTCAACCACAAAAATTCATCCTAAGCTTGAGTGAAGAGATAGCAGCTCAAATGTACCAGGGACCTATGGAGATACACTGAATTGTGTGGCTTCAAGGAAAGAGCTTAAAGGGCAGCCACTATTATTCCTTTATTTTGCCCTCTCCCCACACTGCCTGCAGTTGCAGTCAGACACCAAATCAGAATCTGCATTAACCTGGTGAATAACCCTGGTCCAACTCTGGTAATTCCCTGGGACCTCACCCCATCCAACTCCAACACCACCTGAATCTCTTTCAGCCTTTGTTTCTTATAGGCAAAGGACTTTGGCCCATGCTGAAGACTTTCTTAAAAACTCTCAAAGCTCCACAAGCCCAACAGGTGACAGCTGACCTCTGTGTGACTGGTGCATCTTGATAAGTATTTTAAGGCCTACAGCTGGTGTCAGCTGGCCTAGATTAGCAGTGTGGCATCTCTCCTATGACCCTGGGCACAGTATAGGGAACTACCAATGGTGCATCACTTTGTAGTTTCTAACAGGTGGCCTTAGGGGAAGCACAGGTAGAGGCTGAACTGGGCTTGCACCAGAGCCCTCAAAAGAAGCCACAGAACAAACATATCCAGTGACCAGGTTCAGACCACAAAAGAACACCACCATATTGGCTTCACAAACAGCATACCCAAAGGGTGGTCTCAACAGTTACTAGAACATCAATGGTGTAAACCCTGCTGTGTGAGGTCAGCCCACACACAACATCTCATACACTGTGATGCTGACCAAGCCTCATAGCTAGTCAGCCTAAGGGTCAACCACACCTATTATTGCAGCTATATCATTCTTTATTTCTTCTTGATTCTTATTCATCATGTATTTCTCCTTTAGCTCCTTGTAATTCTCATTGTGTTGCTTGTAATTCTGTCAAAGGTTTGAATATCTTTGTAACCATCACGTTGAATTCTTTCTGTGACAAATTACTTGCCTCCATTTCATTTACTTCCTTTTCTGATGATTTCCAGAACCCAAGCACATCCACAACAGCTTGCATGACAAGTTTGGGGCTGAAACACATAGTCAGACAATCTATGAGAAGACTCCATCCATGAACAGTACAATAACATTCAAGTTCCAACTACATTAGGATAGGCCAACAGCACTAAGGGCTCAACTACAATAGGAGGGCACACACAACCCACACAAAAGATACCCCAAGAGTAGCTGAGTCAAGTGATCAATGAGACTACACCACTGGGCTCAACAGGGCACATACTACAGAAGATCACTCTGCCAAGACTAGGAGATGTAGCAGATCTACTTCATACATAGAAACAAACACAGAGAGGGAGCCAAAATGAGGAGGGGAAAAAAAAACTAGTCCCAAATGCAAAAACAGCAGAAATCTTCAGTAAAAAAAACAATGAAATGGTGGCAAGCAATCTATCAGATACAGAGTTTACAATATGGGTTTCAAGGATATTTAAGGAACTAAGGCTAAGAATAAATTATCTATTTGAAAATATGAACATAGAGAAAGGAAATATATTTAAAAATCATAAGAAATCATTAAAAATAAGTAGAAATGAAGAATGCAAGCTTATCAATGTTTCTCTCTCATCGATGTTTCTAACTCTCTATCCTTCTCCCTTCCTCTCTGTTAAAAATGAATAAAAAATATTTTTTTAGAAAAGAATAAACCATAGCCCTAACTGGTTTAGCTCAGTGGATAGAGCATTGGCCTGCAGGCTGAAGGGTCTCAGGTTCGATTCCAGTCAAAGGCATGTACCTTGTTTGTGGGCACATCCCCAGTGGGGAGTGTGCAGGAGGCAGCTGATCGATGTTTCTCTCTCATTGATGTTTCTAACTCTCTATCCTTCTCCCTTCCTCTCTGTAAAAAAAAAAAAATCAATAAAATATACTTTAAAAATAATAAGCCAGAGAAGCAAGATGGCAGTATAGGTAAATGCTGGTACTACCACCTCCCACAATCACAGCAAAATTACAACTAAAATGAAGAACAACCATCATTCAGAACTGCCTGAAATCTGGATGGATGAAAGTTCTACAACTAGAGAAGTAAAGAACAAAGCACATCAAGTTTGGTAGGAGGGTCGGAGGCATGGAATGGGCTGATCAGATACCCACCTGTGGCAATTTAAAAATCAGGAGTGGTATAACCAGTTAAGAGGCCTCCCATGAGAAGCAAGGGGTGTAAGTCCCACACCAGACCCCCAGCTCAGGTTTTCAGAGCTGTAAAGAGAAGTCCCCATAACTTCAGACTGTTAAAACCATTGGGACTGTGACTGAGTGACAAGGTGGCTGCTGGAGTCCTAAGCAGTTCCTCTTAAAGGGCCAGTGCATGAGCTTACAGGGTCCTACTCTGTCTGATCTCCAGTGCTGAGTGGCAGCATTTGGGGAACCAGGGACATATGAAGAGGAACTGCATTGTCTGGCATTGGCAGAAACTCCAGGACAGCTTTCTCCAAGATGGGGGTACTCACAGGGATCATTGTTCCTGTACTGGGACCTCACCCATCACAGAGATGACTGGCAGCCATATCTGAGTTTCCATCAGTGTGGCTCACACAGTTCCCTCCACATTGGTGACTCCCTAAGACCCCATCCCATCCTACTTGCAGCCCCACCAAAGTGGCTTGCAGTACCTTTTCCATAAGAAAGGCCTATCCTGGCTCAGGCCTCAAAATTTCCTAAAATCTCTCAAGCCTGCAGCATCTGGCATGAGTGTGCCCCATACCTGTCCATAAGAGGCCCAAGACCTGGCACTAGTAACAGTATACCTTGCTTCACAACTTGGCCTCACCTAAGTACTTCTAAGCCCAATACAAATAGCAGCTATCTGAAGATCCCTGTAGCTCCTCCTAGGTGTTCCCAGCAAGTGGCTGACTTTGCACATCCCAGGAGGCCACAGAGTTAGTGCACCTGGTGGACAACTTCAGACCATACCAGATTATAACTCTACACATCCACAAGTAGCGCACTCATGGGGCAGACTCAGTGAGCACCAAAGCCCCACTGAAGCAGGTTCTGCTCCATAGGGGTGTCTCCTACAGAGAAGTTCTTCCACTGTAAATGCAGCCAATTGGCCTAGAGATCAACTCCTCCCAGTGACACCAACAGCAATGAAGGCTCAACTACAACAAGGCTGTGTACATAACCTATAGAGGGGCACACCTAGAATGCCCAGCTCAGGTGAAGATTGAGGCACTGGGCCCTGCAGGGAACCTACTATACAAGACCATTCTACCAATTCCAGGAGACATAGAAGCTCTACCTAATACATAGAAACAAATACAGGGAAGTATTCAACATGCAGAGAAAAATAAATATGTCACAGATGAAAGAACAGAAGAAATCTCCAGCAAAAGAGGTAAACGAAATCAAAGCAAGTAAACTAATGGATACAGAGTTCAAAATAATGATGATAAGATTGCTCAAGGATCTTAATGAGAGCTTCAAGGGACTTTGTGAGATTTTCAAGGATCTGAGTGAGAATTTCAAAGGCGTGAAGAAGTACCAGTCAGAAATTAAGCACCAGCTGAAAGCCCCAAGACCCCCACAGTGGGTTGATGCAGAGTGTCACAGCACCCTGGCTGAAGGCTCCAGTATCTCCTTCAGTGAATCGCAAAGTTGTTCACCATCCCACCATGGTCTCTGGGACCCCATAATGAGTCCTAGAGATGCACACCACTCCATCAGCATATTCTGGGATTGCACAGTGAGTCACACACCAGCAGGATTTTACAAGTAACCCTTGCTGTGGGAGCCTGGAAGCCGAGCACATCCACAACAACTTGCATGACAAGTTTGGGGCTGAACCATATAGTAAATCTATGAGGAGACTCCATCCATGAATGGTACAATAACATTCAAGTCCCAACTACATTAGGATAACCCAAATAACTCAAGTAGTGGGATTTCCTAGAACACCCAGATCATATCTGAGAGACTGCACCACTGGGTCCCACAAAACACCTACTATGTAGGATGACCCCAAAAAATCTAAGTGGCATATTAGTTTGATCTAAGACATGGAAACAAATACAAAGGGACTGCAAAAGTGGGGAGGAAAAGAAACAATGCCCAAATGAGAGAAAAGGAGGAAATCATCAGAAAAGGACCTAAATGATATGGAGGCAAGTAATTTGTCAAAGAATTTAAAGTAATGATTATAAGGATGCTCAAACATCTAACTGAGAATTACAAGCAACACAATGAGAATTACAAGGAGCTGAAGGAGAAATACATGATGAATAAGAATCAAGAAGAAATGAAGAGTGATATAGCTGCAATAAAGAACACAATGGAAGGTTTTAACAGTAGACTAGAAGAAGCTGGGAACCAATTCAGCATCTTAAAAGACAAGGTAGAAAAAACACCCAAGCAGAGTAACAACAGGAAAAATAAATAAAAAGCAGGAGGAGAATCTAAAGGAGCTTTGGGACAGTATAAAACAATACAACATCCTCATGATTGGGGTGTCAGAAAGAGAAGATGATGACCAAGGAATAGAAAACCTGTTTGAAGAAATAATGACAGAAAACTCCCCTGACTTGTGCAAGAAATCAGCCACACAAGTCCAAGAAGCACAGAGAGTACCAATCAAGATGAAACCAAAAAGATCCACACCAACACACATCATAATTAAATTGGCAAACATAAAAGACAAAGAAAGAATTTTAAAGTCTGCAAGTGAAAGACAGGAAATTATCTACAGGGATCTCCCATTAGATTATCACCTGATTTCTCAATGGATATACATCAAGGCATAAGGGAGTGGCAAGGAGTATACAAAATAGTGAAAAGCAAGGGACTGATCCCCAAAATGCTTTGTATCCAGCAAAGTTATCATTCAAAATTAAAGGTGAAATCAGGAGCTTCACAGTCAAAAAAATGTTAAAGGGACTGTTGTAACCTTAAGTGTAGATAGACTAAATGCTCCAATCAGAAGACATAGGGTAGATGAATGGATAACAAAACATGATCCACATATATGCTGTCTATAAGAGACCCACCTCTGAACAAAGGACTCACACAGACTGAGAGTGAAGGCGTGAAGAAACTTCTTCAGGCAAATGGAAATGGAAAAAAAAACCTGGGGCAGCAATACTTTTATCGGAATTAATAGGCCTCAAAGTGAAGGCCAAAATAAGATATAGGAAAGGCCTCTTCATAATACCAAAAGAATTGATAAATCAAGAGGATATAATTCTGATAAACATACATGCACCCAATACAGGACCATTCAAACACATAAAAAAAAAAACTTCTGGAAGATATCAAGAAGAAGAGAAATCTACTGCAATACATTCATAATAGAGGCCTTTAATACCACAGTAACATCACTGGATAATTCTTCTGGATAAAAAAATCAACAAGGAAACAGCAATCCTAAATGGCACAGTCTATCATATGTACCTAATTGACACCTTCAAAACATTTCACCCCAAAGTTATGGAATATACATTCTTCTTAAGTGCACATGGGATATTTTTCAAACATAAATTACATGTTTGAACACAGTCTCTACAAATTCAAGAAGATTGAAATCATATCAAGCATCTTCTCAGATTACAATGGCATAAAATTAGAAATAAACTACAATAAAAATACTCAAAAGCAATCAAACACATGGAGGCTAAATAGCATGATAATAAGCAATGAGTTACCAAAGAGATCAAAGAAGAAATTAAAAATATCTTGGAAACAAATGACAATGAAAACACAATAATCCCAAGTCTTTTGGACACAGTGTAAGTTCATAGCAGTACAAACTTGCCTCAAAAACCAAAAACAAACTTGTAATAATTTTTCTAACATTACCACTTAAATAATTAGAAAAGGAGCATCAAAAAACTTCAGAGGAAGTAGAAGGAAAGAAATAATAAATATCATAGGGGAAAAAAATATGGCTACCGGCAAGAAGCTAGGAAGGGACAGTATGTGAGAGAGTGAAGGAGTGATAGAGTAATGTGTGGACGTGTGGGGTGTGTGTGTGTGTGTGAGAGAAAGAGAGAGAGAGAGAGAGAGAGAGAGAGAGAGAGCTAAAAACAGTTAGAACCTGCAAGTCTTCCAAGGGGCTGCCAAACCGGGCAGTCTTAGATGGTGAAACCCCGCTGCCACCATGGACATTCCGGCCATGGTCAGCACAGGCACAGAGGCAACACCATCTTGAAAAATATAACTTCTTGAGACTAGGATCCTAGCCTCCCCACCAGACGCAAACCAAGACCCTCTAGCCACTAGGGACAAAGACTTGTGAACACAGTTGCAGATCCACAGACACCAAGAATCCAGACATTCCAGCTGCAGACTTCTGGGAGTCAAAGAGCCCATCCTCCTCCCCACAGGTATGCTGCAGCACCACGCTGCTGAACATTCCCTGTGCAAGCAGGCCTCCTGCCCACACAGGGAGGCTCCGGCTCCAATGCCTGAATTTGAGCCTGGGACATGGACACTGGGAATCTCTTTCCTGCAGAGCACAATCACATGACCAGACACCACTCCCTCACTGGGCAGTTCCGCCTCCGCTGTGTGAATTTGAGCCAGAGATGTGGACACTAGGAATCTGTTTCCCACTGAGCGCAATCGTGTGACCAGACTCCATGCCCACACAGGGTGACTCCAGCTCTGCTGTCTGAATTTGAGCCTAGGTGCCCAGACACTGGGAATCAGTTTCCAGCAGAGAGCACTCTCGTGAACAGATCCTATGCCTACACAGAGCAGCAGTGCCACCTGACTTTGATTCTGGGAAAGCAAGAACAAAAGTCTGTTTTCTGCAGTGCAGGAGTGGACCTCTTGCCGGCACAAGACAGTTGTGCAACCTGGTCCCTGAAGCAGACCTGAGACCTTGAATCTCTGCATGAGAGGCAGCACCGAGCATCAGTAACTTGACTTTGTTTTTCATCATGTGTGCCTGGGATCTCTGACTCCCAGTGCATGTACACTAAGAGCCATTGACTCCATTTCTCAGCTCATGCACACACAGGCACTCTGATTCTCAGCATGAGGCACACCAATCAACAGAGACTCCAATACTCAATTCTTGATGCAGACACAATGAGACTCTAAATCCTGACACATGCTACGGGACTCTGATATTTTGGCACATACCAGTGAAGTCTCTTTGTCAGCACGGCAAAGGCTGGGTTCCTGATATTAGGTGCCCACATGAGGCTGCACTGAGCACCAGTGACTCTGATCCTGAGTGAGTGTGGCTGTCACCAACCCAGACCAGCCACAGGTCTTGGTGTCAGAGCCCTCCAGTGAAACTCTGATGGTGTGAAGCTCCCATGGAACATGGCACAGTCCCCCACAACTTGGTGTTTGAACCTTCTGGTGATAGAATGGGGGAGACAATGAAACAATCCCCAGAGGAAAGAAAAAGAGGAATCACCAAAAAATAAAATAAGTGAAATGGAGGCATGCAAAATGACAGAAAAAAGAATTCAGAGTAATAGTCATACAGTTCATACACCAGATGGACGAGAAAATCAACAACCTATGCAAAAATTGGAAGAAATCAAAAGTGATATAATTACAATAAAAATATCATGGCATGTGCCAGGGGGGTGGTGGTAGAGGAGGCCGGGGGAAGGTCAATGGGAAAAAAAAGAGACATATGTACTACTATTTGTAATATTTAAACAATTAAAAATGTTTTACAAATACCATGGAAGGTTCAACCGTAGACTAGAATAAGCAGAGGGCTGAATTAGTGAGTTAGAAGTGAAGGTATAGAAACAAGCTCAATATGAACAGCAACTGGAGAAAAAAATTAAAAAGCAGGAGAGCCTAAGGGAGCTTTGGGAGAACACAAAATAAAGTAAAGTTAATAAGGCTACCAGAAGGACAAGAAGAGTGGCAAGGGATTAGAAAACCTATTTGAAGAAATAATGACTGAACACTACTCTGATATGAGGAAGGAAAAGAGTAAACAAGTACAGAGAGTCCCAAGCAAGATGAATTCCAAAAGACACACACCAAGACACATCATAATTACAATGTCAAATGTTAACAACAAAGAGAGAATATTAAAGGCTGCAAGAGAGAGACAGAGAGTTACTTACAAAGGATCCCCCATCAGATCAACAAATGATTTCTCAACAGAAAAAACATCAAGCTGAAAAAGAATGGAAGAAAGTCTACAAAGTGATGCAAAGCAAAGGACTTAGTCCAAGAATACGCTATCCAGCCAGACTATCAATCAAAATTGAAGAGGAAATCAGGAGCTTCGCAGACAAAAAAAAAAAGGGATAATGGAGTTTATCACCACTAAGTCAGTAATGCAAGAAATGCTAAAGGGAATGCTGTAAAAATAAGAAATATAAAGGGAAGAAGGAATACAGGCATAAAATACAGAAGTAGCTACAAACAAGTTCCTATCAATAAATGTAAATGGATTAAATGTTGCAATCAAAAGACATCAAGTAAAAGGATAAGAAAATGTGACCCATATATATGCTGTCTACAGGAGACCCACCTCAGAACAAGGGACTCACACAGACTGAAAGTGAAGTGATGGAAAAAATATCTACCAGGTCAATGGAAATGGAAAAAAAAAATGCTGGTGTATCAATACATCTGACAAAATAGAACTCAAAGTGAAGACCATAACAAGAGATAAAAAAGGCCACTTTGTAATTCTACTAGTATCAATACAACAAGAGGATATAACTTTGGTAAACATTTATGCACCCAATGCAGGAGCACCCACATTCATAAAAAAACACCTGGTAGATATCAAGGGAGAGATTGACAGCAACACAATCATAGTAGGAGATTTTAATATCCTATTAACATCACTGGATAAATCCACTAGACAAAACATTAGCAAAGAAACATCAATCCTAAATTATTAACCAGATCAGATGAATTTAATCAACATCTTTAGAACATTCCACCCCAAAACTACAGAATATACATTCTTCTCAAGCTCACATGGGACATTCTCAAAGATAAACCACATATTGAGACACAGGCAAAGTCTCTCCAAATTCAAGAGGATTGAAATCATGGCAAGCATCTTCTCAGATCACAATGGCATAAAATTAGAAATCAACTACAGTAAAAACAATCACAAAAATGCAATCCCTTGGAGGCTAAATAACATTCTATTAAACATTGTGATCAAAGAAGAAATAAAAAATATCCTACAAACAAATGACAATGAAAACACAATAATTCAAAATCCTATGACACAGTGAAAGCAATCCTGAGAGGAAGTTCATAACTCTACCAACCTACCTCAAAGAACAAGAGAAACTGGTATTGAACCATCTAACTGGGCAAATTGAAGAATTAGAGAGAGAGAGAGCAACAAGAAATGCCCAGAGTGCACAGAAGGAAGGAAATAATAAAGATCAGAGCAGAAATAGACATAGGCATAGAGACCAAAGAAAGAAATATATAAAAGATGAATAAAACTAAGAGTTGGCATCTTTGAAAGGATAAATAAGATTGATGAACCCCTAGCCAGGCTCACCTAGAAGCAAAAAGAGAGGACCCAAATAAACAAAATCAGAAAAAAAGAGGTGAGATAACAACAGACCCAGAGAATTACAAATGATTGTTAAAAAATACTATGAACAACTCTATTGCAATATACTAGACAACCTAGAGGAAATGGACATATTTCTAGAAAATACAACCTTCCAAAACTCAGTCAGGAAGATTTTAAAAATCTCAATAGGCCAATAACTATGGAAGGAATTGAAGAAGTCACCAAAAAGCTTCCAGCAAACAAAAGTCTGGGGCCAGAGGGCTTCAAAGGGCAGTTTTCCCAAACATTCAAGGAAGAACTAAAACCTATCCTCCTCAGACTATTCCAAAAAATTCAAGAGCAGGGAACACTTCCAAGCTCATTCTAGGAGGCCACCATTACCCTAATACCAAAGCCAGATAAAGACAACACAATGAAAGAGAATTACAGGCCAATAACCCCCATGAACATTGATGCCATAATTCTCAACAAAATTCAAGCAAATTGCATCCAGCAGTACATCAGAAAAATCATACACTATCACCAAGTAAGATTTATCCTGGGGATGCAAGGATGGTACACTATCTGCAAATTGATAAATGTGATACATCACATAAACAAATTGAGAGATAAAAATCAGTCATATCAAATGATGCAGAAAAAGAATATGACAAAATCCAATACCGTTTCTTGAGAAAAACTCTCAGGAAGGTGGGAATAGAAGAATCAAATCTCAACATAATTAAAGCCATATATGAGAAACCCACAGCCAACATCATACTCAATGGAGAAAAACTAAAACCATTTCCCCTAAGAACAGGAACAAGAAAGAAATGCCCACTCTTACCACTCCTGTTCAACACAGTACTGGAAGTACTAGCCATTGTGATCAGAAAAGAATAAGAAATGAAAGGCATCCAAATTGGAAAAGAAGTAAAATTGTCCTTATTTGCAGATCACATGATATTGTACATAGAACACCCTAAAGACTCCATCAAAAAATTATTAGACTTAATAAATGAATTAGGCAATGTAGCAGGATACAAAATTAACACCAAGAAATCTATGCCATTATACACTAATAGGGACCTTGCAGAAAGAAAGACTAAAAAAGCAATCCCATTTACTATCGCACTAAAAAAATTAAGATACCTAGAAATAAACTTATCTAAGGAGGTTAAAGACCTGTATTCACAAAACTACAGGATTTTGAAAAAAGTGATATGGGAAGACATAAATAGATGGAAGAACATACCATTTTCATGGATTGGTAAAATCAACATCATTAAAATGTCCATACTACCCAAAGCAATTTGTAGATTCAATTCACTCCCGATTAAAATACTAATGGCATATTTCACAGACCTAGAACGAACTTTCCAAAAATTCATCTGGAATAAAAAAGACCCCGAATAGCTGCAGCAATCATGAGAAAGAAAAACAAAGCAGATGGGATCTCAGTATCAGATATCAAGGTGCATTACAAAGCTACTGTTTTCAAAACAGGTCTGTAATGGCACTAGAAAAAAACATATATATCAATGGAATAGAATAGAGAACCCAGAAATTGACCCAAACCTATATGACCAATTAATATTCCACAAAGGAGTCATGAACATATAATGGAGTCAAGAAAGTCTATTCAGTGAATGGTATTGGGAAAATTGGACAAATACATGCAAAAAAATGAAATTGGAACACCAACTCACACCATACACAAAAATAATCTCAAAATGGATAAAGAGCTTAAACATAAGATGGGAAACCATAAATATATTAGAAGAATCCACAGGCAGCAGAATCTCAGACATATGCCAAAGGAATTTCTTCCCTGATATTGCCCCTAGAGCAATGGAAACTAAAGAGAAAATAAACAAATGCAACTACATAAAAATAAAAAGCTTTTGCACAGCAAAGGAAACCATCAACAAAACAACAATGAAACCCTTTGAATGGGAGAACATATTTGTCCATGTTTTCACTGGTAAGGGTTTAATCTCCAACATTTACAGGGAACTCATACAACTTAAGAAAAGGAAAATAAGCAATCCAATTTAAAAAATGGGTAACAGGGAAAAACCAAGATGGTGGCATAGGTAAACACCGGGGATTGCTGCCTCACACAATCATTTCAAAAACAAACAAACAAACAAACAAACAAACAAACAAAAATGGACACCACCCAGACCCACAGGAAGGCTGTCCGAGTGGAAATTCTACAACTAGAAAGAGACCAAGACTCAGAGGAGGTGCGGAAGTAAAGTGCAGATGTACGGAGGCGCGCATGCAAAGGGGGTTCGCAGAAAAGAGCTGGAAGCATTTCATAACAGAGGGAGGCACAATCTTACGAAGGCTCTGAACTCCCGTTCCCAGCAAGTTTCTGGGGACTCAGACTTATGCAGTGAGGAGCTGGCCTGTCTGGCACCATCTGGCACTGGGAGGATCTTCACAGTAGCTTTCTCTCAGTGGTGCCAAGGGTTGCTGCGACCCAGTGCCTCTTAGGGCAGGGCTGAGAATCAGCCATTGCTAGTTGCTCTGCCCTGTAGATTCCCCAAGATCCTGTCCCACCCAAGCTGAGCACAGAGGCTTTTGCATATAAAAGGCTGGGAAACCTTAGGCAGAAGCTAAAATAGCATCTCCTTAGAGTTCCAAGGGACAGTGAACCCAGTGGCCAGATTGGGACCAGCCAGTCAACAACTCCTCAGATCCACAAGGGACACACTCAGTGGGCAGTCTCAGTGAGCACCAAAGCCCCACTGAATCAAATCTTGCCCCATAATGGTGTCTCCAGAATAGAAGTTCTCCCACCATAGACACAGCTGATTCTCACAGCTAAGCGGCCTGGAGGTCAATTCCTCTCAGTGATACCAACAACAATCAAGGCTTAGCTACAACAAGACTGTGCACAAAGCCGACAAAGCATTACACTAAGAGTATCGACCTCAAGTAATTGAGGAGACTTAGCCACTAGGCCCTATAGACACTTAGCACAGAAGCAACTCTCTCAACACAGGGAAGTAGCCAAAATGCGGAGACAAAGAAACACGTCACAAATGACAGAAATGGAGGAAAGCAAATGACTGGATATAGAGTTCAAAACCATAGTTATAAGATTTTTCAAGAATCTATTGTAGAGACTGTCAATAAATTTAGTGAGACCCTTGAGAATACGAAAAAGGACCAGATAGAAATTAAGCATAGACTGACAGAAATAAAGATAATATACAAAGATCCAACCTCAGACTAGAGGATCGCAAGAAGCAAGTCAAATATATGAAATACAATGAAGCAAAAAACACCCAGCTGGAAAAGCAAAAAGCAAAAAAAAATTATGAAGATAGTGTAAGGAGCCTCTGGGACAACTTCAAGCACACCAACATCAGAATTATAGGGTTGCCAGAAGAAGAGAGAGAGCAAGATATTGAAAACCTGTTTGAAGAAATAATGACAGAAAACTTCCCCTACCTGGTGAAAGAAATGGCCTTACAAGTCCAGGAAGCGCGGAGAACCCCAAACAAAAGGAATCAAAAGAGGGCCACACCAAGAAACATCATAATTAAAATCACAAGGGCAAAAAACAAAGAGAGAATCTTAAAAGCAGCAAGAGGAAAACAGTTAGTTACCTACAAGGGAGTACCCATACGACTTTCAGCTTTCTCAACAGAAACCATGCAGGCCAAAAGGGAGTGGCAAGAAGTATTCAAAATGATGAATAGCAGGAACCTACAACCAAGATTACTCTACCCAGCAAAGCTATCATGTAAAATTGGTTGTCAGTTAAAGAGCTTCACAGACAAGAAAAAGCTAAAGGAAGTCATCACCACCAAACCAGGATTATTTGAAATGCTGAAGGGAATTCTTTAAGAAGAGGAAGGAGAAGAACAAGGTAAAGATAAAAATTATGAACAACAAAGTGACAACAAATATCAACAAGTGAACCTAACCATTAAGTCAATAAAAATATCTGATGAACAGAATAAACTGGTGAATAGATTAGAAGTAAGGGCATAGAAAGGGAATGGAGTGACAATTCTCAGGGAGAAGGAGATGTGAGGGGTGTGGGAAGAGCATGGACAAAAATCTCACACCTGTGGATGAAGACAGTGGCTGGGGTAAGGCCATGGGGGTGTGGGAACCAGGTGCAGGGGAGCTATGTAGGTTAAATAAAGTAACATTTATAATAATCTGAACAATAAAGATTTATTTAAAAAATAAAGACAAGACCCATACATATGCTTTCTGCAGCAGACCTACCTCACATTGAAAGACAAACATTCTGAAAGTAAATGGATGGAAAAAGATATATTATGCAAAAGGAAGTGAAAAAATCTCTTGTAGTAATATTTATATCAGACAAAATAGACTTTAAAACAGACAAAGAAGAAAATTTTAAAATTATATAGGGATCAATCCAATAAGAGGACATAACCCTTTTTAATTAGGTGTGTAGGTACACAATATCTAAATATATAAACATCGATGTAATTTTAGGGAACGTTAACAACCCATTGACATCAACAATAGATCATCCAACAGAAAATCAACAAGAAATAGAGCCCTAAATGACACATTTGACCAGATGGATTTAATTGATAATTTGAGCATTTTACCCCAATTCAGCAGAACATACATTCTTTTCAAGTGTTCATGAGACATTTTCCAGGATAGAAAACATTTTAGGGCCACAAAACAAGTGTCAATAATTTTACGAAGATTGAAATTGAAACAAGCCTCATCTTTGATCACAATGATATAAAAGTAGATATCAGTTACATAAAGAACACTGAAAAAATTACATGGAGACTAACATGTTAAGAAACAGTCAATAGATTAAAAATGAGATTAAGTAAGAACTCAATAGGTGCCTCAAGAAAAATGAAAATGAGGACACAACCAAAAATTTATAGTATGCAGTTAAAACTGTCTGACCAGGTAAATTTATAGAATTACAAGCCTACATCTACTTACACCCAAAGATACTAGAAAAAGAACAAAGTCCAAAGTGAGTAGAATGAAGCAAATAATAGTGAAAATAAATGAAACAGAGTCTAAAGTAAAATACAAAAGACCAATAAAGCCAATAACTGGTTGTTTAAAGAGAAATAGGATTGATAAGCCTTTAACTAGACTCATCAACCGAAAAAGAGAGAGGATCCAAATAAGGCTTTTCTTATGTTGAGGTATGATCCTTCTATTCCCATTTTGCTGAGGGTTTTTATCAAGAAAGGGATAGGATTTTTGTCAAATGCTTTTTCTACATCAATTGATATTATTATGTCATTTTTATCTCTCAATTTGTTTATGTAATGTATCACATTTATTGATTTGCGGATATTGCACCATCCTTGCATCCCCGGGATACATTGTACTTGGACGTGGTGTATGATCTTTCTGATGTAATGTTGGATGCGATTTGCTAGCACTTTGTTGAGGATTTTGGCATCTATGTTCATGAGGGATATTGACCTATAATTCTCTTTCATTGTGTTGTATTTATCTGGTTTTGGTATTAGGTGATGCTGGTTTCATAGAATGAGCTTGAAAGTGTTCCTTGCTTTTGAGTTTTTGGAATAGTCTGAGGAGGATAGGTTTTAGTTCTTTGAATGTTTGGTAAAACTCCCATATGAAGCCGTCTGGCTCTGGGCCTTTGTTTCCTGGGAGCTTTATGATTACTATTTCAATTTCCTCCACAGTTATCGGCCTATTGAGATTTTTAAATTTTTACTGATTGAGTTTTGCAAGGTTGTATATTTCTAGGAATATGTTCATTACCTCCAGGTTGTCTAGTTTGTTGAAATAGTGTTGTTCATAGTATTTTAAACAATTGTTTCATTTCTGTGGGGTCTGTTGTTATTTTTCCTCTTTATTTCTGATTTTGTTTATTTGAGTCCTCTCTCTTGCTTCTTTGTGAGCCTGGCTAGAGGATCATCAGTCTTGCTTATCATTTCAAAGATGCAAACTCTTAGTTTCATTCATCTTTTGTATTGTTTTTTATTTGATCTCTATGTCATTTATTTCTGCTCTGATTTTTATTATATCCTTCCTTCTGCTCACTCTGGGCCTTTCCTGTTGCTCTCTTTCTAATTCTTTAAATTGTAGAGTTAGATTATTTACTACCATTTTTTCTTTTTTTTTTCCTGTTTTATTTATTTATTTATTTATTTATTTATTTATTTATTTCTTATTTTTTTAGGTAGGCCTGTAGAGTTATTAACTTTCCTCTCAAGACTGCTTTCACTGTATCCTATAGATTTTGGATTGTTTTTTTTTTTTTCATTGTAATTCGTTTCCAGGATATTTTTAATTTTTTTTCTGGCTTTGATAATAATATCAAGACTTATCATAGCATGCTATGCAGACTCCAAGTGTTTAAATTTTTCTGATTATTTTTATTGTAGTTTATTTCTAATATGCCAGTGTGGTCTGAGAACATGCTTGATATGCTTTCAATCTTCTTTTATTTGGAGAGACTTTACTTGTGACCCAATATGTGTTCTATTTTTGAAAATATCCCATGTGCACTTGAGAAGAACATATATTCTGTGGCCATGGGTTGAAATGTTCTGAAGATGTCAATTAAGTTCATGTGATCTGGTGAGTCATTTAGGATTGCTGTTTCTTTGCTTATATTTTTTCTAGAGGATTTATCCAACAATATCATCAGGGTATTAAAGTGTTCTTATGATTGTATTGTTGTTGATCTCTCCATTGTTATCTTTTAGGAGTTTTTTTATGCATTTTGGTGCTCCTGCATTGGGTGCATACATTTTTCCCAGGGTTATATGCCCTTTTTGAATCAATCCCTTTAGTATTATGAGGAGGAATTCCATATCTTTTATTATGGTCTTCACTTTGAGGTCTATTTTGTCATATAAGTATTGTTACCCCAGCTTTTTTTTTTCATTTCCATTTGTCTGAAAGATATTTTCCATCCCTTCACTTTCAGCCTATGTGAGTCCCTTTTTTCTTAAGGTGGGTCTCTTGTAGATAGCATATATATGGGGCATGTTGGTCTTTGTGTATTTTTTAATCCATTCAGCCATTTGATGTCTTTTGATTGGAGCATTTAGTCCATTTACATTTAAAGTTATTATTGATAGGCACTTGTTTGTAGCCATTTTTATTTTTTGTGCCTGTGTTCCTTCTATCCTTTTAATTTCTTTTTACACTAGTCCTTTTAGCATTTTCTCAATTGCTAGTTTGGTAGTGATAAACTCCCTTAGACTTGTATTGTTTGTTTGTTTGTGAAGGTCCTTATTTCCCCTTCAATTTTGAGTGATAGCCTTGCTGGGTAGAGTATTCCTGGATTCAGTTCCCTGCTTTGCATCACTTTGTAAATTTCCTTCCCTTCCTCTCTGGCCTGATTGTTTCAGTTGAGAAATCATGTGATAATCTAATGGGAGTACACTGGTATGTAATTTTATGCTTTTCTCTTGCATCCTTTAAGATTCTCTCTTTGTCCTAAAAGTATGCCAGTGTAATCATAATGTGTCATTTTTTTTGGAGGTTAACTTTTTAAAAATTTTGTTTTATTGCTTAAAGTATTACAAAGAGTGTTAGGTAAGTCTCCATTTTTTCCCTTGACCTTACTGAGAATTTTTATCAAATATGGCTGTTGGATTTTGTCAAACGATTTTTCTGCATTAATTGATATGACTATGTGTTTTTTCTCTCAATTTGTTTATGTGATGTATCACATTTATTAGTTTGCGTATATTGTACCATCCTTGAATTGCTGGGATAAATCCTACTTGTTCATGGTGTATGATCTTTCTGATCAACTGCTGAATCCGATTTGCTAGGATTTTGTTGAAGATTTTGGCATCTATGTTCATGAGTGATATTGGCATGTAATTTTCTTTCATTGTGTTTTCTTTATATGGTTTTGGTATTCGGGTGATGGTAGCTTCATAGAATGAGCTTGGAAGTTTTCCATCCTCTTGAATTTTTTTGGAATAGTCTCAGGAAGACAGATTTTAGTTCTTCTGTGAATGTTTGGTAAAACACCCCTGTGAAGCCATCTGGCCCCTGGCTTTAATTTGCTAGAAGCTTTTTGGTTACTGCTTCAATTTCTTACATAGTTATTGGCCTATTGAGATTCTTAGATTCTTCCTGATTGAGTTTTGGAATGTTGTATTTTTCTAAGATTATGTCCATTTTCTCCAGGCTGTATAGTTTTTTGGAGTACAGTTGTTCATAGTATTTATTAACAATCATTTGTATTTCTGTGGGGTCTATTTTTATTTCACCTCTATCATTTCTGATTTTTCTTATTAGGGTCCTCTCTCTTTGTTTCTTGGTGAGCCTGGTTAGAGGTTATCAATCTTGTTTATCCTTTCAAAGAACCAGCTCTTGGTTTCATTGATCTTTTGTATTGTTTTTTTGGTCACTATGTCATTGATTTCTGCTCTAATCTTTATTATCTCCTTCCTTCTGCTCACTCTGGGCTTTTCTTGTTGCTCTCTTTCTAATACTTTGAGTTAGATGATTTACTATCATTTTTTCTTCTTTTTTGATGTAGGCCTGCAGAACTATAAATTTCCCTCTAGGATTCCTTTCATTGTGTCCCATAGGTTTTGGATTGTTGTGTTTTCATTGTCATTAGTTTCCAGGATGTTTTCAATTTCTTCTTTAATTTTATTGGTAACCCAATCAATATTTAATAATATGCTATTCAGCTTCCAAAAATTTGAGTATTTTGGATTGTTTTTATTATAGTTTATTTCTAATATTATGTCATTGTGATCTGAGGAAATGCTTGATATGATTTCAGTCTCCTTGAATTTGGGGAGACTTTGCTTGTGACCCAATGCGTGGTCTATTTTTGAAAATGTCCCATGTGCACTTGAGAAGAATGTATATTCTGCGGCTTTGGGGTGAAATGTTCTGAAGATGTCAATTAAGTCCATCTGCTCTAGTGAGTTATTTAGGATTGCTGTTTCTTTGCTAATTTTTTGTGTAGAGCATTTATGCAGTGGTGTCAGAGATGTTTTAAAGCCCCTACTATGATGGTATTGTTATCTATCTCTCCCTTGATATCTTCCAGGAGTTTTTTTTTTTAATGCATTTGGGTGCTCCTGCATTGGGTGCATATATGCTTATCAGGGTTATATCCTCTTGTTGTATTGATCCCTTTAGTGTTATAAAGTTGCCTTCCCTATCTCTTGTTATGGCCTTCACTTTGAGGTCTATTTTGTTTGATATAAGTATCACTACCCCAGCTTTTTTCATTTCCATGTGCTTGAAAGATATTTTTCCATCCCTTCACTGTCATTCTGTGTGATTCCCTTATTCTTAGATAGGTCTCTTGTAGACAGCAAATATGTGGCTAATGTTTTTTCATGCATTCAGCCATTATGTGTCATTTCATTGGAGCATTTAGTCCATTAACATTTAAAGTTATTATTGAAAAGTACTTGTTTGTAGCCATTTTTATTTTTTGTTCTTTCTTCCCTCATCATTTCTTCTCTTTACACCAATCCCTTTAGCATTTCTTGCATTGCTGGCTTTGTGGTGATAAATTCCCTTAGCCTTTTTTTTTGTCTGTGAAACTTCTTATTACCTCTTCAATTTTGAATGATAGCCTTTCAGCCTCGGGGGTGGAGGGACATCCCCTGAGGGGTCCCAAACTGTGAGAAGGCACAGGCCTGGATGAGGAACCCCCCACCCCCGCCGAGTGCACAAATTTTTGTTCACCAGGCCCTTAGTAAATAAAATAAAATAGAGTGATAGAAAAATAAAGTGAAAAGAAATAGAAAATAAAGCAACAGACACAAACAGGAAAACAAAGACAAAAAGAAAAAAGAGATAACAAAGTAAAAATAAAATAAAAATGAAGAAGTAAAATGTTCCTTTGGTTGGCTTAAGATTGCAGACTTCTGTACTGTATTGTTTCTCAGGATCAGATTGATGGGACTGAAAGTCTCTCTTTCGGTCAGTCCCTTTGGACTCTCAGGGACTGTTTCGGTTGTTGTTGTTTATTTTTAATCCTTTGTGACTTTCATGGTGGAATCTGGATGTGGCTATATTATTTGCCTGGATACTGGAGGGAGGGATTATCTCTTCAGGGCACAATGGCTTCCCAGGTCCCAGGCTCCGGCATGAGTCAGCACCAAACTCATTGCCACCTCTCCTAGAACCTCCTCTCTCCCCAGTTTCCACAACTTGGCACCCTCTCCCACACTCCAGCCACGGGTAATTGTCTGCATCCGAAAGGTCCTATGCACTAGGCTCAATGAAGAAAGGCACAGGTCACAGAGGTGGGAGAGGCTGCACCTGCGTGCACCTCTCCTGCCTGTAGACTTCAGTCTTATTGACTGTGGACCCAGATGTAGAATCCACTGCAAGGGGGGCAAGGCTTCGCTTCTGCACGCTCCTCTCCTGCCCGCACACTTCAGCCTTTTCCTGATTGTGGACCCGGATCTAGAATCCCCTGCTGACAAGCAGTTCTGCGGTCCCTCTTTCCACTACACCTGTCCCAAGGGACGCAGCTTGGCACCGGTGCCCTGTGTATTCTTTCCAATCCTCAGGGCTCAGGTCTGCCAGAATATCTTTCCCAAAGCCTTGAATTTACCTTTCTCAGGAGTCTTCTGCCTTACCCGGCTGCAGACTGTCTCCCAGCTCAAATGCCTCTGCCAATTCAGGCTGGATGCTACTCGTTTCAGCCGTTCACCCTGTCTGCTCTGGGACAAGGCACTGGATACATCTGCCTAAAATGCCACCATTTTTCTTCAGCCTATAATGTGCCTTGGTGTGGGTCTTTGGGGTTCATCTTGTTTGTGACTCTCTGTGCTTATGTGACTTTTTTCTTCCCCACATCGGGGAAGTTTTCTGACATTATTTCATCAAGTAGGTGTTCTATACCTTGTTCCTTTTCCTATCATTATTGAACCCCTATTATTCATATTTTTCTTCATTTCATGTCGTCCCAAAGCTCCCTTAAGCTCTCCTCCTCTCTTTTTTTTTCTCCAATTGCAGTTCACTTTGGGTGTGTTTTGCTTCCCTGTGTTCTACTTCACTTAGTAGGTCATTTGCTTCTCCTACTCTACTCTTGAAACTTTCCATGTTTTTTTTTTATTGTGGCTATATCACTCTTTATTTATTCTTGATTCTTAGATAAGTTGATTTTTTTCATCCACTCATTTTATGAACTATACTACCCATGTACTAAATTCTTACATATTGCATGTCTCTGTTTCATGTAGCTGCTTTTCTGGCAATTGCTCCTTTTCTTTCCTTTGGGGGTATCTTTGTCTCTCCATTTTTGCTGTCACTGAAGGATATAGGTGTTGACTTGTGTGGGGGCTGCTCCTAAGGTCGCAGTGGCTCCTCAGGTGATGGCTGCTGCTCAGGTGATGGCTCCTCAGGTGTAGGTGGCTCCTCTGGTGGGTAATGCTCTCAGCAGTAGTAGCTCTTCTTGCAGGTCGGTGCAACTTGTTGTTGCAGCTACTGCTCCTTGGATGGGGACAGACTGCTCATGAGATGGCTGCTCCTTGGACAGGGGTAGGCTGTGTGTGGCAGCTGCTCCTGGGATGGGTGTGTGCTGCTGCTCCTCAGACAGGGTGAGCTTTGTGGGGATGCTGCTTCTCAGATGTGGGTGGCCTGATCATGGGGCTGTTTCTCCTTGCACGTGGGCTACTGCACCTTGGATGTGGGTGGACTGCTCACGTGGCTGTTGCTCACGTGGTCATGGTGTTCGGTGCTAAATTATCAGCCAGCCAGAGGTGAGCGTGCTTTGAGACTCACAGGAGCCTGAAACTGGGGTAGCTGGAGTCTTGGTGACCATGGGACCACAGCTGAGGCAGCAGGTCCCTGCCGGGGGTAGTTGTATAGTCCCGGTTTTTGTCTTTAGGCACCCTTGTTGGAAGTGAGGCTGGGCTCCCAGTCACAACAGCTCTCACCTTGGAAAAGTTGAAACCTCTATAGAAGGGCCGGCTGCTCTCGGACTGTTTGCAATGGTAACAGAGGCTGCCTTGTTAGGTGAGCAGGTCAGTCTGTCCTCCAATTTCCTGTGGGTGTACCAGTTAATAATGGGAATTTTTAAAAAATAGAGGGAGTTACACATATGTTGATACACATGCGATTTGATGTCTATGCTATTTTGTTGTATTGACAGCAAGCTTTACAACTTCATATGCCAAATTTTCTGAAAGTGTTTAGTCATAGATATTTTATACTTAAAAATATGGAATTCATGGCAAAAAAAATGAGCATTTATGGGATGTTTTAATTCATTACTTTGCTTTGAAGAAAAAGTTATTGTATAGTTTGATAAGCTTATAGTGAACATGCTCCATCTCAAGATACTTGTGAACACTGGTTTAAATGCTTTAAAGGTGATTATTTTGATGTGAAAGACAAAGAACATCCAGGTCAACCGAAAAAGTTTGAAGACCAACAATTATAAGCATTACTGGGTGAAGATGCATGTCAAACTCAAAGCAACTTGCAAGGTCCTGTGGGTGTACCAGTTAATAATGGAGATTTTTAAAAATAGATGCCCCATCCCAGGAGCAGCTTCCACTTGCAGCCTGCTCCTGTCTGAGGAGCAGCCGTTTCATGAGCACCCTGCCCCCATCCAAGGAGCAGCAACTACATCAGCAGCCTGCCCCTGCCTGCCAGAAGAGCCTGCACTGCTGTGAGCAGCAGCCACCAGTGGAGCCACCATCAACTGAGCAGCAGCCATCACCTGAGGACCCACTGCCTCTTGTGGAGCATCCTTCACACAATGCAATCATTTAAAATTATTTACAAGCAGTGGGAAAGATTTTAAAGGGAGGAAAATGGATGCCACATCAACTGAACGAAAAACAAATGGAAAACCAAAGTCATCAGTAAAATGTTGCCTCAATGTCACTAAAGAAACTCTTTATTGCATCCAATTTTGACTGGTGATAAAAAGTGGATTTATTTTGAGAATCCCAAATGCACAAAATTGTGGGCTGATCCAGGTCAACCATAAACATTGACTGCAAGACCAAGTTGCTTCAGAAAGAAGACAATGCTCTGTGTTGGTGGGATCAGAAAGGTGTGGTGTATTATGAGCTTCTGTAACTGAGTGAAACCATTAATACTGATTACTACCAACAACAAATAATAAATTTGAACCACACTTTGATCATGAAATGACCAGAATGGGACAGAAGACACAGGAAAGTAATTTTGTTTCATGATAATGCAACATCACGCATTTCAAAACCAGTTAAAGATACATTGAAACATTTTGCCTGGGAAGTATTAACCTACCCGCCTTATTCACCAGACCTTGCTCCATCTGACCACTTGTTCTGATTGATGGCACACACATTTTCTGAACAGCACTTCAAAATGCACGAAGAAGTGGAAAATTAGGTCTCTGAATGGTTTGCCTCAAAAGAAGAAAAGTTCTGTTGGGTCTGTATCCACAAATTACCTGGAAAATGGGAAAAATGTGTAGCTAGTGATGGACATTACTTTGAATAAAGCACTTTTCGTGTTTCACTTAAAATTATCATGTTTTCTGTGATTACAAAATCCAAATTATTAACTGGTATACCTGGTAACTGTGCCACACACACACACACACACACATACACACACACAGCAAAAGAAAAGCAGTCAGTTACCTACAAGGGGGAACCCATACTACTGTCAGTTGATTTCTCAACAGAAACTTTGCAGGCCAGAAGGAAGTGGCAAGAAACATTCAAAACAATGAATAGGAAGATCCTACAACTAAGATTACTTTGCCCAGCAAAGCTATCATTCAGAATTGAAGGTCAGACAAAGAGCTTCACAGACAAGAAAAAGCTATAAGAGTTCATCACCACCCAACCAGTTCCCACCCCATCCACTGCCCTTATTCCCCACCACTGTCCTCATCCATTGGTGTACGATTATTGTCCAGTCTCTTCCCACACCCCCAAGCCCTTTTCCCCCTGTGAATTGTCATTCCACTACCTTTCTATGCCCCTGATTCTATTCTATTCACCAGTTTATTCTGTTCATCAGACTTTTTTTATTCACTTGGTTTTTAGGTTCACTTGTTGATAGATATGTATTTGTTGTTCATAATTTTTATCTTTACTTTTTCTTCTTCCTCCTCTTCTCAAAGGATACCTTTCAGCATTTCATACCATGGGGACATGACTAGCCTTCAAACTGCCACAGCCCTTGCCCAGGCCAGTACCATCCCCATTGGGGACCCCCACCCCAATGGGAGTATGGCAGGCATGCAATCCACCACAGATCCTTCACTGAGGCCATGCCACCCCACAAGGGAACCCGCACCCTGATCCGGGACACCCTTGAAGGCAAATCAGCTGGCCCCGATCCATACTAATAAAAGGGTAATATGCTAATTAGACTGGGAGACCATCCCAGAGACTTCCAGACATTCTTCTGCACAAAGCCATGGTGGCCAAGCCAAGGTAGAGGTGGTTAGGGGCCAAGAGGGGAGGGCAGTTGAGAATGACCAGGCCAGGATGGGACCACAATTATGGGCAATCAAGCCGGTAGGGGGGGGGCAGTTGGGGTGAG
>PVJC01009090.1:0-46759 GCA_004026665.1 Murina feae | reverse complement strand
CCCTTTCTGATTTAGGCGATCACTGCGAGGGATTAACCTCTAAGCCACTTGGTTATGAGAGTCAGCTGTGTCTACAGTGGGAGAACTTCTGTGCTGGAGACACCCTTATGGGGCAAGAGTTGTTTCAGTGGAGATTTTATGCTCACTGCATCTGCCCCGAGTGTGTTCCTTGTGGATCTGTTTTGTTTAGGTTAGTCCCTGGCCACTGGGTGAGGCTGGCTCCTGTATCTTTAAGGAGGTGTTGCTGCAGAAGCCTCTGACGCACTTGGGAGGGGCGGGGCCTCGGGGAGTTCTCCGGGCGGGGCGGAGCAAATAGCTATGGTGCTTCTCAGCCCTGCGCTGAGAGACACCAGGTCTCTGTGTCCCGCGTAATTGCTGTAAGCAACGCTGAGAGAAACCCGTTTTAGATTTCCTCCTGGTGCCAGTCAGTCCCCCTTCTCTGGTTGTCTGTGGGACCTCAGAAACTCGCCTGGAACTGGAGTTCAGAGCCGCTGGGAGCTTGTGGCTCTCTCCGTTTTGGAAAAGAACCGCGACCTCCGGTACCAGCCCTTCCCCGAGCCCGTGCGCGCGCCTCCGTACCTGTGTACTTTGCTTCCGCCACTCCTCTGAGTCTCAGACTCTTCTCTAGTTGTAGGATTTTCACTTAGCCAGCCTTCCTGTGGGTGCGAGTGGTGTCCGTGTGTTCTTTTCGTGGTTTTTCTGAAATAGTTGTTCACAGCTGCATATACGGTGTCTACCCTATGCCGCCATCTTGTTTCTCCCCTGAGGCCAAGCTCTTCATAAAGCCTTTTCAACTTTCCTGTTAGCTTTTCTTTCTGTCATAGTACTTCCTGTGTGCATTCGTGTGGAATTTACATTGCCGTATGTATAGAAATTTGTGTTTGGTAGCTGCCTTATGGGCAAGCTGTCTTACTCATTTTGTATTTTCAATGTCTAAAATAACATTTGACACCAGATATGCCAAGAGAGGAAGCACTCGTGTTTATAATGAATTTTAGACATAGTGATACTTAAAAGTGGTTGTGGAATGAATTGGCAGTAGAAAAAGCTATTCAAATACATTAAAAAATGATCATTTCTTGTTTTTCCTTTTTTAAAAAATACGTTTTGATTTCGGAGAGAGGAAGGGAGAGGGAGAGAGATAGATACATCAATGATGAGAGAGAATTACTGATGCACCCTCACTGGGAATCGAACCATGACCTCCTGGTCCTTGGGTGGACACTCAACCACTGAGCCACATTGGCTGGGCTTATTTTTAAAATTATTCCTTCATTTTCTTGTGAGAAACATACATAGAAAAAAAAGCTCCCTCCATCCTAGTTTGCAATATTAGATGAATGTGTCACCAAGAGAGGAGCAGTTGTTTGCAGGTTGTGAGAGGACCTAAGGATGATGGAGCCTGGAGCCTAGACCTTTTGGGTTTGTAGAGAAGTAGGCTGTGATGCTGGGAAGGACCTGGCATTGGATCAAGAGCGAGTACTCGGGAAAAGCTAGCTCTATAATGTTTTATTTCTGCATTTGTTTCTTTTAGAACTAATGGGAACAAAAGTTTAAAGTGTTTCCATTTTGAGTCTACAGTATTTAGTGATTTTTTTCCCATAGTTACATTATCCATTATCCATATACTTGCTTATTACTAAATCTTTGGTTATGACATTGCACAGTGATTAATCAATAATGACATAGAAATTAAACCTGATGTTTTTAGAAACTGCTTCAAATATTCCTGTACATGGAAAATGGAAGGGAGAATGTTATAGCATTAAGAACACTGGACTTGAGGAGTCAGAAGGCGTACATTCCATCACCTATAAGCTGTTTTGTGACTTCAAGCAAGTCTTCTCTGAACCCCAGTTTAATCATAGCACAACCGTAAGATTGTGTGAAGATCAAATGAGAGTATGTGAAAGAACTTTAAAAGCTAAGAAGCATGTAGGAGCTATAGGGTAGTATAGGGTTTCAAAGATAACCTCCACTCCTTCAGAGGAAAGTATTGTAGCTGTGCAGTTGTTCATTTATACGACAGTTATTTATGGAGCACTGTGCATAATGGGGCTGAATGAGTTCTTCATTCTTCCCTCCCACCTGACTGTGGAGCTTTCAGTCCAGGTCTAGAAGACATATAAAGACACACTTAATATTGCAAGAATAAAGTCTACTCTAGTAATAATAATTTATATGTGACACATATTAGACACATAGCTATGTGAGTAATTACAAGTATCTCAGAGACATGGGATGGTTTTATTATGGCAGAGTGCTTGTGGAATGAATATTTTCTACTATGCTAAACACTGTTAACTGTGTTTAAGTTGGGCTCTTAGGTCTCACAGGTGGCATCCTGGCCTGTGAAGTACTTGAATCCTTGTAATAATGAGCTACATTGCAGTGCATCTCTGATGTCTCCACAGGGAAAGTGTCTACTTCAGTGGTTTCTAATGTGGGGCACACACCCCACAGGGGACAATTTGATTTTTAAAGGGGGCAATCGAGAATGAATTATTAACAGTAAATTTTTTGCATTTCTTATCGTTCTAGGGGCCTCATATACAGCATATAAATGTATATTGTAATGTATTTATGCATTTCAGTTCTCTTATATGTTTTGTAATTTTATTTGCTATTTTTCATATCATTTCATATAAATTTTTAAACAATTTCTTCTGCAGTACTTTAACTGTCCTTGGTTCTTTTATTTTTCTCTTTCATGGATGCCATGTTCTTTGGAAGCTTGCTTAGACCAAGTTAATGACCTTTTAAGCTTCCTCCACGTGAATAGGAGTTTACTTTTTTGAGTAATAAGAGTTATATGTCACGTGAATATCTATTACTTGCCAAGAAGTGTGCTAAGCGCTCTGAGGAATAAGGTGATGAGACATGTTCCTTGTCTTTTAAGGGCTTGTAGTCTAGTAAAGGTTTAGTAGAAACTAATTCAAGGGAGACTGATCAAAGTCTAATCTCATCAGTGGGCCTGACTGGTAGAGGATGGGACAGATCACCATCTTTGTGAAGAAGAGATGGAGAATGGGTAAGGGGCCAATCTCCAGGTGATCATCACTTTGAAGTCATATATCAAAGACCCACAAACAGCTATCTGAGCTGGGGTCTCTAGAAAAGGGACTACGGGAGTGAGTGATCAGAGAGATGGCACACTATAAGAAAGCCATTGCAGAAAAAGTGTGGGTAAAGTATGGGTAAAATTCTGTTTGGCAAAATGATTTTCGTACATTCTCAGTTGTTTTTATTTTCTTCTAACATCTGAGGGATATGACACATTTCTGTTAGTCACTGTGGTAGAGAATCTCTAGGAGAGGTTCAAATACTCACTTAGTTTTGGAGGAGACTCAGTTAAGTGTCTTTGGGGCCATGTAGAGTTTGAAAAGTCCACTTGTGATTCTGATCTCCATGCCTTTCTTATCAGTGCATGCTTATCATAGAGCACTCTTTGACTTTGCTTCTTGAAGAATCTCGAGCAGCTTCTAACAATAAATGCCCTTTAAAGAGAGGTGCAAAGTGCACTTGCTGTGTAAAGGAGGGAGAAATACCATGGGCTTTGAGGGACTCAGGGGAAAGAGAAGTAGCACTTGAGCATCTTTATTTTGATAAAGTTGGTTTAAACACATCTATTTTATCTAATAAAGAGGGAATATGCAAACTGACTGTCACTCCGTCAAGATGGCTGTGCCCACAGCAGAGGCAGGGATTCCATAGCACAAGATGGCTGCACCCTCAGCAAAGGCCAAGTTCCTGTAAGGAGCCTTAACAAGCAATCAGCAGGGACCTGAGGCTGTGTGGCACTGGGCTGGGGTGGGGGACCTGGGGCGCTGCCTGGTAGAGCTCGACAGGGGACCTCAGGCCATGCCTCCGCCCAGCAGGGCTAGATGGGGGACCTCAGGCTGCACCCCCTGCCCCAGTGCTGGGCCAGGGGACCTCAGGTCACACTCCTGTCCTGACACCGGGCCAGGGGACCTAAGGCTGTGCCCCACACCCTGGTGCCTGGCCATGGGACCTGAGGCCACACCCCTGCCCAGCGGGGCTTGACAGGGGACCTCAGGTTGTGCCCCCTGCCCACAGGGCTTGACGGAGAACCTCAGGGTGCACCCCCCCCACACACCTTGGGCTGGGCCGGGGGACCTAAGGCTGTGCCCTTCCACCTGGCAGGGCTTGATAGGGGTGAAGCCAGCCAGGTCTGGATCTAGCCCAATGGGAATGGGGCCGATCGGTTCTGGGTCTCACGTGATTTCAAGGCACATGTGGGTGGGTGGGGACTTGACTCTGGTTCCTGTGGTATGCCCTAGTCTCTGACATGAGGAAGTTTTCATATATATATTTTACTAATTTTCTTCTTTTTTCTAGTTCATTCATTTTTTAAATCTTTATTGTTCATATTTACACTTGTTCCTCTTTTTTCCCCCATAGCTCCCCTCCTCCCAGTTCCCACCCCACCCCCTGCCCTTATCTGCCCCCTGCCACTGTCCTCCTTCATAGGTGTATAATTTTTGTTCAGTCTCTTCCCGCACCTCCAACATCCCTTTCCTCCTGAGAATTGTCAGTCCACTCCCTTTCTATGCCCCTGATTCTATATTCACCAGTTTATTCTGTTCATCAGATTTTTTTATTCATTTGATTTTTAGGTTCACTTATTGGTAGATATGTATTTGTTGTTCATAATTTTTTTCTTTACTTTTTCTTCTTCTTCTTCCTCTTCTCAAAGGAGACCTTTCAGCATTTCATATAATACTGGTTGGGTGGTGATGAACTCCTTTAGCTTTTTCTTGTCTGTGAAACTATCTGACCTTCAATTCTGAATGATAGCTTTGCTGGGTAAAGTAATCTTGGTTGTAGATTCTTGTTATTCATCACTTGGAATATTTCTTGCCACTCCCTTCTGGCCTGCAAAGTTTCTGTTGAGAAATCAGCTGACAGTTGTATGGATGCCCCCTTGTAGGTAACTGACTGCTTTTCTCTTGCTGCTTTTAAGATTCTCTCTTTGTCTTTTGCTCTTGGCATTTTAATTATGATATGTCTTGGTGTGGTCCTCCTTGGATTTTTTTTTTGTTTGGGGTTCTCTGTGCTTCCTGGACTTGTAAGTCCATTTCTTTCACCAGTTAGGGGAAGTTTTCTGTCATCATTTCTTCAAATAGGTTTTCAATATCTTGCTTTCTCTCTTCTTCTGGCACCCCTATAATTCTGATGTTGGTACACTTGAAGTTGTCCCAGAGGCTCCTTACACTATCTTCATATTTTTGGATTCTTTTTTCTTTTTTCTTTTCCAGTTGGGTGTTTTTTGCTTCTTTGTATTTCATATCTTTGACTTGATTCTTGCGATTTTCTAGTCTGCTGTTGGATCTCTGTATATTATTCTTTATTTCAGTCAGTGTATGCTTAATTTCTAGCTGGTCCTTTTTAAATTTGTTAGCAGTCTCTAGAAATTTATTGAAAAACCTTATAACCGTGGTTTTGAACTCTATATCCAGTCGTTTGCTTTCCTCCATTTCTGTCATTTGTGATCTGTTTCTTTGTCTCTGCATTTTGGCTGCTTCCCTGCATTGATAGAGTGGCTTTCTGTGCTAGGTGTCCTAAAGGGCCCAGTGGCTCAGTCTCCTCAATTACCTGAGGTGGATACTCTTGGTGCACTGCTTTGTCGGCTTTGTGCACAGTCTTGTTGTAGCTAAGCCTTGATTGTTGTTGGTGTCACTGAGAGGCATTGACCTCCAGGCCACTTGGCTGTAAGAATTAGCTGTGTCTATGGTGGGAGTATTTCTATGCTGGAGACACCCTTTTGGGCAAGTCTTGCTTCAAGGGGCTTTGGTGCCCACTGAATCTGCCCCCTGAGTGTGTCCCTTATGGATCTGAGGAGTTGTAGTCTGGGTGGTCCCACTCTGACCACTGGGTACACTGGCTCTTGAAATTCTAAGGAGATGCTATTTTAGCTTCTGCCTGAGGCTTCCCAGCCTTTTATATGCAAAAGCCTCTGCAGGCAGCTTGGGTGGGGCGGGGTCTCGGAGAATCTACAGGGCAGAGCAAGCAGTTATGGCTGATTCTCAGCCCTGCCCTAAGAGGCACCGAGTCTCAGTGACCCTCAGCACTGCTGGGAGAAAACTGCTCTGGTGATCCTCCCGGTGCCAGACGGTGCCAGACAGTCCAGCTCCTCCCCATATGAGTCTGGGTCCCCAGAAACTTACCCAGAACTGGAGTTCAGAGCCATTAGGAGCTTGTGCCTCCCTCCGGAATGAAGTGCTCCTAGCCCTTTCCGCAAGCCCCCTTCGCGCACACCTCCATATCTCTGCACTTTATTTCCACACCGCCTCTGAGTCTCAGTCTCTTTCTAGTTGTAGAATTTCCACTCAGCCAGCCTTCCTGTGGGTCTGGGTGGTGTTCATTTTTTCTTCTCATTGTGGTTTTGAAATGGTTGTGTGAGGCAGCAATTCCCGATGTTTCCCTATGCCGCCATCTTGGTTTCTCCTTTTCTAATTTTCTTTAATCTCTGATACTTCTATTATAGAGAAAGGGCACATAGCAATATTAAAATATTTCCTCTAATTAATTCCCTTTTAATGTGCACAAATTTCATGCTCCGGGCCACTAGTCTGTATATATAATAAGCCATTGATCAGAACTTTGTAATGACCAGAACAGCTGATCACTATGATGCCCACTGGGCCAGTAAACTGGCCAACTTCCCACAGCCCCTCCCCTCAGCCAGCCTCACCCCTGATTGCCCTCCCCACCCCAATAGGGGGCGGATCGAGCTGGCCAACCTCCTGTAGTCCTTACCCCCGTCTGACCTTGCCCCTGATGGGCTCCCACCACCCCAATTGGCCCGCAGGCCCTCCCCCTGGCCTGCCCTGCCCCTGATTACCCCCCCAGTGGGTGGGGCTGGCCAGACAACTTCTCACAGCCCCTCCCTCAGTTGCTAACCCCTGATCAGCTCTCCCCACCCTATTTGGGGCTGACCAGCCCACTGCCCACAGCTTCTCCCCATGGCCAGCCCTGCCCCCAATCGGCTCCCTCCAATTAGGGTTGGCCAATTGCCTGTGGTCCCTCCCCCCAGCTGACCCAGCCCTGATTGGCCCCAATCGAGGCAAGCCGGCCAACCTCCCCCTGTCTCCTCCCCGCAGGTCTGGCCCCAATCTGCCCTGAATGGGGCAGGGCCAGCCGGACCCCATTTGTGCATGAATTTGTGCACTGGGCCTCTAGTTAATAAAAATAAAAGGGTGATTAGAATTTTGCTATAGTTTTAAAAATATAATTTTGCAAGAGGATTAATGCTATATAAAATATACCTTATGCACCTTTTAGGAGATACTTAGAATGGTGTGGTTTATACGTAATTCTTTTGACATTTCAGTTGATAGGTTTTGTCAGCTTCAATGTGGGTATCTCAAGTACTTTGATCTATTTTGTTTCATTTGAACCTCATTTAACTATTCTGCGAATTCAGTGTGGCAGATTATTATAATCCATATATATATATATATATATATATATATGCCCACTATATTATTATCAATATATATTATTGATTTTTCACAGAGAGGAAGAGAGAGGGATTGAGAGTTAGAAACATTGATCAGCCGCCTCCTGCGCACTCCCCACTGGGTATGTGCCCGCAACCAAGGTACATGCCCTTGACCAGAATCAAACCTGGGACCCCTGAGTCCGCAGGCCGACGCTTTATCCACTGAGCCAAACTGGCCAGGGCAGTCCCCATTTTTAATGATGGGGGAATCAAGACTTTTAGTGATTATTACACCTACCAAGTAGAGGAGGTCTTCTGACTCCAAATCTGAATATATCGTGCAGCCTTTTAGTGAAATGTTTAATAAAGGGCTCCTGGCTTCCAGTTCAGCAAATCACAGCATCTCCTCTCTCAGTCCTGAGAGGCAGGTTAAAAACAATCTAATTTTCTTAACTTTTAGCTAAAATTGGAAAAGTAATTTTTGACATATACCATTAAGTACAATAAAAGTGTTAGCTCTGCATCCCAGGTTAGCAGTCATAGCTCAGGTGATGCCATTCCAAATGAACAGCAACCAGAAGCCAGGTTGCTCAGTCTGGGTGCCCTTCCCCACAGCGGTTAACTTAGCCCCTTTCATGATGACTTCCTGCCAGAATATATTGGAATATACCAGAACTCTGGAAGCAGAATACGGTGTTCTTCCATTCACTCCCCTTACTTCTTTCTTTTGCTCCAGTGCCTTTGTTAGATTTCTGCAAACATTTAGTAATCTTTCAGCAAGCATTTAAGATTCTGATGAATTTTACAAAATAAATTCATAAATAAAATTCTACCTTTGTCCATATTATCTACTTTAATAAAACAGTTTCTTTTGGGTATTTTTGATGTTTTCTTGTCTGGTGTACTACATGTAAGAGTTCCCTCCATGTGGTCTTATTTTTTTTTTCATTTATATTTTTAATATTTTTTTTATTGATTTCAGAGAGGAAGGGAGAGGGAGAGAGAGATAGAAACATCTATGATGAGATAGAATCATTGATCGGCTGCCTCCTGTACGCTCCCTACTGGGGGTTGAGCCTGCCACCCGGGCATGTGCCCTTGCCCGGGAACCAAACCTGGGATCCTTCAGTCCGTAGGTGGACACTCTATCCACTGAACCAAACTAGCTAAGGCATGTGGTCTTTTCTTGATGAAAGCTAATTCCTAGTGATCTAGGGGTTAGGTTCCTCTGCTGCCCACTCAGCCTTACCACTCTGAATTTGCTGTGTTCTCATCCTCCTTTGTTCTTTCAATATTTATTGACCATGTACTATGTGTCTGGCATCATGCTACATGCAGAGGTACAGCAGAGGAAAAGATGTAATATTTTCTTACCTTCTTTGACTCTTAGCCATGTGATTAAGACATAACTACCTAGTTGGTTATTTTCAATGCTTCTGTGTTTTTATTATGGCATCATTAATACAGTTAGTTCACTGGGGAAGGATAGGATAAAGCCATTCCGTACTTTCTACAGAAAAATATCCAAGGTGCACAGTGTATGAGCTGTTCTATACAAGTCTGCTGACAGCTCCTATTTTGTACCTTTCCAAAAGCTGAATTTAGCGGTGTATTATAGATTTGGGTGCACAACTAAAGACTTGAGACAAAATTCTAGATACAGTTGCTATATTGTGTTGCTAACGGAGAATATGAGATTTCCTCCTTTGGAAAAAAAAAGTGGACTTGGTTCCTTCTAAAAGTGGACTTGGTTCTCTTATATTGGGAAACCTCGCTCCTATCCTGTGCCCAGTGCTGAGATCTGGGGCCTAAGAGACGGACAGTGTGGTCTTCTCTAGGAATTTACAGTGACTTTTGTTCGTCATTGCATTCTGCTTCTTAGACTTGGAGAAGCTGGTATATATTGTATAGGAGACAGTGGATGAGTTTATTTTTGAAAAGTTATAACCAACTCATGATTTTTATGAGAACATAAATGCCTGGCTAAAGTCAAGTAAAAGGTGCCAGATCTCAATTTATCCATTAGTGGCAACTTCCTTTTCAAAGAGTATTTTATGATCAGGGCTTCTAGAAAGTATAAGTAAAAAAAAAAAAAAAGGTTTTTTAGGATCTTATTTTTGGATTTTTTTTTTAAATTTTGAGGAAGAAATGCTAATAAACTATGAAATGACTAAAAGTTGATGTGAAAGGAGAGAAGAAGAAAAGGGTTGGCTGAGTGGTCCACAGTCACTGTATTCCTGAAAATTAAGAATAATTTTCTGGTTAGCGTGTAGAATTGATAATAACTAACAAGTGCCCCATTTCTTTTGCCATTTGGTATGATACAGTGAGACGGTTTAAGCGGAAGCATCTTACAGCCATCGACTGCCAACATTTGTCTCAGAGTCACTTGGCCGTGACACAGCCCTTCGGTCAAAGATGGACAAACAGAGACCCGAACCATGGTCTCTATCCTAGACCCAGAACAAAAAGGGGGATTAGGGGTATGTCTACCAAAAATGTACCTTGCATTTAGAATCTGTAGTGTGTGTGGCTTCTGAATGTCTCCCAGTATTTGTAAGTATTGCTGTAGTGATTTTGTAATCTTGTTGCAACATTTTGACACTTTTTTCATTATTTGTGCATTTTCCATGAATATTTCTTCCTATTGTAAGTGGTTGGTCAAGGCCTCAGGAAAACATGACTGAACGAATTCCATTAGCTTGCTTAATTATAACATGGCAAAAAACACATACTAATATCACCACTATTCTAATCTAGAACCGTTTTGATTTCTTGACTCTGCAGTAATCTTCTTTGTCTAATTGCCAGTAGGTCCATTGTATCATTATTTTTCTCCAAAATGTTTCCTCCTTCGGTGATTTCGTGGTAGACTGTGTCCTTGGTTACCTCGGACCTGGACTGCTGCAGTAACACTTTTCTTTGCCTTTAGATTTTATTTCTTTCAAATCAGCTGGAACATACATCAAGATAATATTCTTGAGTACCATTTCCTGTCATGTCACTGCCACTCAAGAACTGACAGCGAAATGTCCCCCTGTTACTATTATGGACCCAAGCTCAAACTTACCATCATCTGATATTTATTATTTATTACATGCAAATTCTGTATCTCATGGTTGGTTTTCTTATCATTTCCCTATATGCCAAATGAATTCCAACTTTTTAAAAAATTATTTATTCTTTTCAAGAAAAACTATTTTAAATATGTTACATGCAGTGAACGTTAATATTTCAAGAAAAATGATTTTAAATATAATGTTACATGAAATAAACATCAATATTTCAAGAAAAATGATTTTATACATATTACATGCAATAAACATTAATATTTCAAGAAAAAATATTTTAAATATAGTATTACCAACCATCTCTTAGTAATAAATGTATGGTCTGAATTGCCTTATTTCCCTTGGATATATATAATTTCATCATCCAACTTAAATCTTATCCAGTTGTCTTTAATTATTATGCATTTATCACGTCTGGAACTGCCATAACCAATTTATGAGGCAGTTTTAAACTAAGTGGTTATATTTTATTTGTTTTGTGTGTGTAAGTCAACTTCTCTATTATGAATTCTTTTTGATAAAGACTGTCAGCATGTATATGTTTCAATGGGGAGTCCTAGCACTGAGTATGTGGTGGACTCTTAATAAATATTGCTGTGATTGAATTCTCACAACTAGAAAACATCGAGATTTAACCCAGGCCTGTTAACTTCAAATCTGGGTTTTTATCACATTACCCCAGAAACAGTTATAGTTTTATTTTCCTAACATAGAAAAAAAAATTAAATTCTTTTAAAGGCCAAACCTAGGATTTTTTTTCCATTTTTTTCAGAATGTTATAAAAACATTCTAAAATGATTTTTAAAATATGTTTTAAACACATTTTTAAAAAATATGTTTTTGTTGATATCAGAGAGAAAGGGAGAGGGAGAGAGAGATAGAAACATCAATGATGAGAGGGAATCATCCATCAGCTGCCTCCTGCACATTGGGGATCAAACCGGAAACCCAGGTATGTGCCTTAATTGGGAATTGAACTGTGACCTCCTGGTTAATATGTCGATGCTCAACCACTGAGCTATGCAGGCCCAGAAGGCTAAACTTAGTTTTGTTCCACTCTCTTATTTCCAAAGTAAAAATTCTGGCTATAGTCATTTCAGAAAGAAACCATGTATTTTGTTGTATATTGATAAGGTGTTTACCTACTTCATTGGCATTTTACAATAATTTATAAGAGTTTAAAATACAGTAATGATATGTGAAATCACCTTTGATTCCCGAGTGCCTGAGAAGGGACGGTGAAGGATTAAAGAAGACACAAAAGAATACAGCTGAGGCCAGGTGGGATCACTGTGCCTGGATAAGGAAACAGTGATCCAGCCTGCAAGCCTAAGCTTTATTTTATAGTCAGAGCACACAAAGCAAAACAAGAGAAGTGGTCAACATGTTTACAATTTCTTGTGAGTTTCACCTTGTTTTGGCAGCACTTGCTACACCTCCCACAGCCCATTAGCTACATAGGAAGGAGCAAGGGAGGACTCTAAGGTCAAGCTTAACCATGCTAGGAGGGCTCTGCCCTCCAAGCTGGGACTTGTTTGTGGCCCTGCCACAGGTCAGTCTGAGGCTTAACCCCATAGCCGCTTCCTACACTATGTTGTTTTCATTTTATTTTTGTCTTAGAATCATAGGTGCTTATGAGTAAATGTATAAATTAGGTTAGGTACCACCTCATAATCTGAAGAGAATTCCAAGTCCTTTATTTTTATTTTAAAATAAATTAAGGTGTCAGCCGCACAGGAAGAAATGAAAATAAAATGGTTTAAACTCTGTCACATGGGAGAGTGGGTTTTACTGAATGCTGATAACCTGAAGCATTTTTCTTTCTACTTAAGCAAACTTAGATCTTTTTTATTATAAGAGCAAGCTAGGAGGTGTGAATTTTTATAGGTGGATGTGTGAGTGAATATGAACAATTGTTTGCTCTTAATCCATTCATATGTTCAGTTTGTATATATTACAAAGTATAATGTGGTCCTCACACCATCTGAAGACTGGTTTCTGTCATTACGTATGTGTCTGATAGAGCCAAATGTTTTTTGTTTTTTTTGGAGGGGGTGTTTAAGCTCTTTATATAATCAATTAGCCAATAACTATATTCTTGTCTCTTAATTGAAATTAGTTTGTATCATTTGGGTTAACAACGGGTCAGCAGTCATTATTAATTTCTTATTCTTTTTGGGTTCTCTGTGCAGGTCAAGGATGTCAAAGGTACATCACTGAATTCTTCCGAGCTGGCCAGAAGCGGTGTACCAATGACATGGCTAAAAGCAATTCTGGAGGCCAGGACAGCTCTAAGGACTCAGAGGGTGAAATGATCTTTGTTACAGAAAGCAATTGTGCCCTCTCTCAGGAAGATGATGGAGAAGCAAGACTGGGCTCGTCAGGCTCTGCTCTGCTGGCAAGGAAGCGCTCTTGGTCCTTTGAGGATGAGAGGAATCAAGCTACAGGGAGCAATCACTGGCATAGGGTTTCTAAAAAAAACCCTCAGCATTATTTGTCCCTGTCCTGCACAAAGGCCAGGGAAGGTAGACTGGAAGCAGAGGGCTTTTTGTCATGGCCCTCTGCAGAGACTGAAGAATCCAGCCAAGAAGTGGAGAACATGGATCATGATCCCATTCCTGACTCTTACTATGGTCTTCTTGGAACCTTGCCCTGCCAAGAACCCCAGAGCCATATTTGCAGCCTGCCAAGCGAAGTCCTAAGGCACATTTTTGCTTTCCTCCCTGTGGAAGATCTCTATTGGAATCTGTGCTTGGTGTGCCACCTTTGGAGGGAGATAATTAGTGATCCACTGGTATGTAAAACACTCGGAGTTCTCTGATGTTTTTTCTAAAAATAAAAAGATTAGCTTCTTTAATACATACTTCTTTTTTAAAAAAATCTTTAGTATTGAGAGTATTACAAATGTCTTCCCTTTTTCCTCCCATTGCCCCACTTCCACACTGTTCCCACCCTGCCCCAGGCCTTCACCATCCTACTGTCTGTGACCATAGGTAATGCATCTATGCATATAAGTTCTTTGATTAAGTTCTTCCCATCTTTTTCGCCCTTTCCCTCTGAGATTTATCATGTTGCCATGTCTCTGGTTCTATTTTATTCATCAGTTTATTTTGTTTATTAAATTTCTTGTTCGTTTATTTTGATTTTTAGATTCCATTGTTGATAGATATATATTGATTTCCATTTTATTGTTCATATTTTTATTATTTTTTCCTCCTCCTTAAAGAAGACCTTTCAACATTTCAAGACCTTTCATGTAATACTGGTTTGGTGGTGATGAACTCCTTTAGCTTTTTCTTACCTGTGAAGCTCTTTATCTGACCTTCAATTCTAAATGATAGCTTTACTGGGTAGATTAATCTTTGCTATTCATCACTTTGAATATTTCTTGCCACTCCCTTCTGGCCTTCAAAGTTTCTGTTGAGAAATCCGCTGATAGACATATGGGTGCTCCCTTGTAGGCAAGTAACTGCTTTTCTGTTGCTGCTTTTAAGATCATCTTTTTGTCTTTAACCTTTGCCATTTTAATTATGATGTGTTTTGGTATGGGATTCTTTGGATTCCTCTTGTTTGGGACTCTGCTTCCTCAGAGTCTATTTATTTCACTAGGTCTATTTCTTTCACCAGGTAGGGGAAGTTTTCTGTTATTATTTCTTCAAATAAGTTTTCAATATCTTTCTCTTATTCTGGCACCCCCATAATGCAAATGTTGGTATGCTTCAACTTGTCCCAGAGGCTCCTTATACTATCTTCATATTTTTGGATTCTTTTTTCTTCTGTTCTTCTGATTGGGAGTTTTTTGCTTCCTCATATTCCACTTCACTGATTTGATTCTTGGAATCCTTCACTCTACTGTTGAATCCCTGTAAATATTTTATTTCAGTTAGAGTATGCTTAATTTTGGACTGGTCCTTTTTCATGTCTTTGATGTTCTCATTAACGTTCTTGAAATTCTCACTAAGTCCCTTGAACTCTTATTAAGATCCCTGAGCATCCTTATAATGATTGTTTTGAACTCTGTATCTAGTAGTTTGTTTGCTTCCATCTAATTTAGTTCTTTTTCTGTAGATTTATTCTGTTCTTTCATTTGTGATATGGTTTTTTGTCTCTGCATTTGGCTACTTTGATGTTTTTGTTTCTATGTATTAGGAAGATCTTTTGTGCCTCCTGGAGTTGGTAAAGTGGTTTGTGTAGTGGTTTGTGTTCTATATGGCCCAGTGACTCAGCCTCCCTAGTCACCTGAGCTGGTCACTCTAGGTTGCACCCCTATATGGGCTGTGTGCACTGGCTTACTGTAGTTGAGCTTTGATTGCTATTGATGTCACTGGGAGAAATTTACCTCCAGGCCAGTTGGCTGGCTGTGAGGACCAGCTGCAACTACTGTTGTGCAGGGGACATCCCTATGGTGTAGGACTTGCTTTAGTGGGGCTTTCGTGCTTACTGAATCTGCCTCTTTTTTTTCTTTTTTTATTGCTTAAAGTATTTGAATTTGCCTCTTGAGTGTGTTGCTTGTGGATGTGTAAAGTTGTAATCTGGTGTGGTTTGAAGCTATCCACTGGGAACACTGGCTCTGGGGCCTCCTGGGAGGTACAAAGTCAACCACTGCCTGGGGCCACTTAGCAGGAGCTACAGAGCAATCTGTAGATGGCTGCTACTTGTATCGGGCTTAGAAGCACCCAGGTGAGGCCCAGCTGTGAAACAAGGCAGGCGGGTAGTGCTGGGTCTTGGATCTCTTATTGATAGGATAGAGCACTCTGACACCAGCTGGTGCTTATTTGAGAAATTTTGGGAGAGTCTGAAGCCTGAGACAGGACAAGCCATTCATATGGAAAAGCTACTGCACACAGCTTGGATGGGGCTACAAATTTGGTGAGGCATGGTCTCAGGAAATCACCAGGGTGGAGCGAACAGTGTGAGCCAGGTTGATGGAGACTCAAATATGGTTGCCAGTCAGCTCTGCAATGGCAGAGGTCTTAGTATAGGAATAATGGACTCTGAACAACGAACCCTGTGAGCACCCCTGTCTGGGAACCCCCAAGTCCTTGCCCCTATTTCAGACAGTCCAGTTCTCCATATGTCTCTGGGTCCCCCCAGGCCACTGCCCCAGTGCTGGAGCTCAGTGAGTCTGAGTAAGTCTGTGCCTGGGTGTTTAAGAGGAACTGCCTGGGACTCTGGCAGCCTGCATATCATTCAGCCATAATCCCTGCTGGTTTTTATAATCTGAATTTATGGGACTTCTCTTCCCAGTACTGGAACCCTGGGTTGGAGGTCTGGTGTGGGGCTGGGACCCCTTGCTCCTCCCAGGAGGCCTCCACAGCTGAGATATCTCTCCCAAATAAAAATTGCCACATGTGGCTATCAGACCAGCTCATTCTGCACCTCTGTGCCTACTATTAGTCTCAATGTGATTTCTTCTTTATTTCTCTAGTTGTAAAACTTCCATTCAGCTAGATTCCAGGTGGTTCTGAGTGATGGTTGTTCTGTATTTACCTATGCCACCATTTTGATTCTCTAGTACATACTTCTGATTATAGTGTTTAGTTTCCATTTGCCTCCAGAATATTATCCAGATTTTCTGGAGGCAGGTAAGGCTTTCCATGTTTGTCCCACTTTATTATCGCTGCCTCATTGCTCACTTCTCAACACATCCTTGTGTTCTATCCACAACGTGTGATTTGTTGCTTTCCAACCAAAGACTGTATATTCCTTTCCGCATGGTGTTCTAACGCCCCAACTCACACCCCCAAGTAAAGAGTTCTTCATTATCTGTTTTGGTATGTGTGTTTTTATTTTTGTTTGTCTCAAGGTATTTTCTAATTTCTTCGTGATTTCTTTTTTGACCCATTGTTTGTTTTAAAGTGTGTTGTTTAATTTTCATGTATTTTGTGGGGGTTTTCTTGTGGGTTTTTTTGTTTGTTTTCTGCTACTAATTTCTCGTTTCATTCCACAGGAATTGAAAAAGATACTTTCTATAATTTCAGTCCTTTAAAATTTGTTAAGATCTGTTTTGTGCCCTAGCATGTGATCAGTTTTGGAAAATGTTCCATGTTCACTTGAGAAGACTAATTCTATTGTTGTTTGGTGGAGAATTCTGTATAGGTCTGTTAGGTTCAATGAAATGATTATTTCCTAATTGCTCTTCTGACTGGTTGTGCTATCCATTCTTGAAAGTGGAGTATTGAAGCTTCTATTGCTATTACGTTGCTGTCTATTTCTTCCTTCTATTCTGTTGGTATTTGTTTCTTAAATTTAGGAACTCTGTTAGTACTTATATATTTATAATTGTTATATCTTCGTGATTAATTGACCATTTTATCATTATATAAGAGTCTTCTTTGTCTCATAATAATTCCTGACTTAGTGTCTCTCTTGTCTGATATTAGTATAGACACAGCTTTAATTTTATTTAATTGTCATTGAAACTCTGAGCCCCTGTGTGCTGGTATTTCAATAGTGAAATTGAAGTTCTAGCTTTTCCCAGATTCTATGTTAAGTTAGTGTTCCAACCACAACCAAGACCTACTTCTCCTAGTTTCCAACCAAAATTTGTATGTTTGTACTCTATTTGCTCAGCTTTTGAATTGTGAGTTATAATTAGCTTTTTAAAACAGTATGTTTTTATTGATTTGAGAGAAAGAGAGAGAGAAACATCAACATGGCTTGGCTGCCTCCTGTATGCCACCTGCTGGGGATTGAGCCACAAGCCAAGTATGTGCCCTGACCTGGGATTGAACTGATGACCTCCTGGTGCATGGATCAACGCCCAATCACTGAGCTACACCAGCCAGGGATAATTGCTTTTTAATTGGTAGAAGGTAATCCATACGTTTGTGGCGTAATCTCTCTAATAGCCATTGCCTACATGTTATTTTGGATTTTTTCAACTATATAGTTCATTCCTTGGAAAAAGCTATATCATCGATACCTAATGAATGAAGAGCAAGCTGTCAGCAAAGTGGATGGCATCCTGTTGAACCAGGGTATTGAGAAAGAGTCGGATCTTTGTGTGCTGAACCTCATCCGGTGAGTTGCTTTTCTCCTTCGAAGAAGAGAGTTTCTGAAGTCCTTTTGCATATGTAATCACTTATGATCATCTTTCTCATGGCCTCCTCTGTGAATGTCTTACAGCTATACAGCCACTATTAAATGCTCCCCAAGCATGGATCCTGGAAGGGCACTGTGGAGTCTGAGGGATCACCACCTCCTTCCTGAGGCAGAGGCCTGCGTGCGTCAACACCTCCCTGACATTTACATCACTGCTGCAGTAAGTGAAGAGGCTGTGAGGAATTTTGGGGGAAAGTGACCCATTTTTCTTATTGGAAAAAAAGTGTCTTGATGATTAAGTTTAGCTGAAGGATATTTTAGATTTATTTTAAAAATCTTTCTTTAATCTCTGTTTTGAAGCCTTAATCCTGTCATTGGTCCCATTAGAGAAGTAAAAGTCCACGTTGTTGTAGATTCTTAAATCTGGAAGTAATTTTAAAAAGTATTCAGTTTAGCCTTGGCCAGCATGGATCAGTGATTAGAGCATTGGCCCTTGTACCAAAGGGTCTCCGGTTTGAATCCCGGTCAAGGGCACATGCCTGGGTTGCAGGTCCTGTTCCCTGCACTGGTCTAGGCACATGTGGGCAACAAGCAATGTGTTTGTCTGTCTTTCTGTCTCTCCCTCTTTCTCTCTCACCTGCCTCCCTTCCACTCTCTAAAAATCAATGGGAAAAATATCCTTGGATGAGAATTAACACACACACACACACACACACACAATAAAAAACAAACAAACAAATAAAACCCCTCTAGTGCATATTTAGAGAATGGCCTCGGTCCCAGCAAGCTTTTGGGGTGCCCACCTTGCACATCTCTGTGGTCGTGCCTTCCTAGCCATCTCTAACAGTACAGGGTAGCTTCATTCTCCTAATTGTCACTCTGCTGCTGAGATGCGTAATGAAGTATGTGACTGCATAAGTCAGAATTGCTCAATAATTTATTTACAAGATTTGTTTTCAGAAGATATCAGAGACCTCGTCAAGATTTTTAAAAAAACATCAAAACATTCAGTTCAGCCCTGGCCAGTGTGGCTCAGTTGCTTGAGCGTCTTCCTGTGCACCAATATGTCACCAGTTTGATTCCTGGTCAGGTCATATGCTCAGATTGCGGGCTTGATTCCCAGTAGAAGGTGTACAGGAGGCAGCGGATTAATATTTTTCTCTCACATCAATACTTCACTCTCTTTCTACCTTTCTCCCTTCCTCCCTCTCTCTCTGAAAAAAAAAAAAAATCAATAAAAACATTAAAAAAAACACATTCAGTTTAATGTTCCATTCTGTTGAGGGATCCTTAACAGAGGATGGTCATCTAACCTCTGAACACTTCGATTAATAAGGATTTCTTTATAGGGCAGCCCATTCCATCAATAAAGTGGGTTATATGAGGCCAGAGAAATTCAGGGTTTGTTATAGATGTACAATGAGTTAATGAGAAGCTGGAAATAGTCCCGAGTTTCCTGACTTGTGGCTTCTCATTTAGATCATTGATTTTCAAATTTTATTTTGGAAGCTTGATGCAACTTCAACCTGTATTCTGCAGCCAGTAGAGGACTGAAAACCTATCCATGTGCATTTCTCTTTCTGGTTTCAGTGAAGTGATTGTTGATGATGGTGCAGTGAGTTTTCTTTCACAGGATAGTGAGAGGTGCAGGGAATGTACCTTTATTGGACTACCTTTTTTTTTTAACAGAGAGACTGGTAGTAAAGTTAAGAATAATAAAGATATATGTCCCGTTATTGACTATTTCCATGTTAGTGAACATTTTCTTAGACGTTACTAAGTGGAGCATATTGTATTGTAATAATAGATTTTCAATAATTTATTTCATATTTATTTAACTTAATATTTAATAATTATTAATAACATATAGTGAATAGTAAATTAATATCTTAATGCCAGAGAATTGTCAGTCTTGACTTCCCCCCTAAAGAGTGCTATCTTCTTTTATATCTCCCATCTTTTGTGCCTCCCAAGTAGGCACCCATTTAATAGTGATACTGTTGTGACTCTGTTGAGTATCTGTGAATCTGAGAGCTCATACTGATGTGGAGAAGAAGGTGGGGAGGTGAGAGCATCATTTCAATGCTAGAGTCTATGTAAAATACTTAACACATGTTATTTAGTTGCACTAAGCACTCAAATCCAGACGTGATTAGGAGAAAGGAATATAGCCGTGGTTGGCATGGCTCAATTGGTTGGGCATCGTCTTATGCACCAAGAGATTGTTGGTTCGATTGCTAGTCAAGGGCATATGCCCTGTTGCAGGTTCCATTCCTGGTGGGGATTGTATAGGAGGCAGCCAGCCAGTGTTGCTCTCTCACATCGTTGGTTCTCTTCCTTTCCCTTCCTCTCTCTCTAAAACTCAAACTATTTAAAAACATATATACCATACTTAAAAAAAAAAAAAAAAGAAGAAGAAGAAGAAAGAATCCAGGGCAAATGAAAGGTTGCCATTATTTCCCAGATATCATTTGGGAAGTTTGCATTCATTTCAGACAATCCGTAGATGGCACCTGAACCGCAGCCTTGGGTTTCTTCACTGGTTGTCTGTGATCTTTAGTAATTGTGACCTGTGTTTTGGGGTCTTTTCTTCCCTTCCTGGTCCATTTCCCTCTAGGGTGTCAACGTGTGGGCTTTGGTAGCAGCCATTGTTCTCCTCTCCAGCAGTGTGAATGACATCCAGCAGTTACTCTTCTGTTTCAGAAGAACAAGTTCCACTGTGACAATGCCAGACATCACTGAGACCTTATACTGCATCGCTGTGCTTCTCTATGCCATGAGGGAGAAAGGAATTAACATCAGCAATCGGTAAAGTGGTGGGAGGGAGAATAGAAACTCCAATAAAGTGAAAGGTCCTCGACATGCAACAAGTCCCAGCTCTGCCACTTGCACACTAGGCAAGCCATAAAACTCACACTGAGTTTTGTTACCTAGTGAGGGGAGACGGATACTGCATAAGTAAATATGTTAAACAAGAACATTTTACTGAGTGATTAGTAGTGCAAAGAAAAACAGAGTGATAGGCAAGGGAACTGAGGATTACTACTTTAGATTGGGTGAGAAAAAGTTTCTCTGAGGAAGTAACATCTGAATTGAAACCTGAATGCCAGGAAGAGCTGGCCATTTTTGTGGGGAGAGCATTTTAGCAGAAGGAATAGATAACGTAAGGGCCCAAAGTTGGGGATGAATTTAGTATATACAAAGAACAGAGAAGTTTAGTGACAAGTATGTGGTGAATAAGAGGGAAGCTGGTATATGATTATGAGAGGTCTGCAGTGACCTGATGAAGGAAAATGTTGTGTAGACCATGTAAGGAGTTAGAGTGAAATTTAAGGTATGAAGCACAGCTCCTGGAAGGCCCTGGCCTGGAGATGGGCAGTGTGACAGTGCAGAAGATCCAGGAGAGCCAGATGTTCTAGAGGGGATACTCGGATTTCCTTTCTATAGTTAGTGAGCCTTAGGAGGAACATGGTAATGGCACTAGATGAACTGTGGCCCAGTCATTCATGGTAAAGTTCAAGGATGGAACATTTAGTCTCCAGAAATGTCAAAGTATTGGCTGTGTTTCTGAGATATATTTCAATTTATTCATTAAATATAGCTTATGTTGTTCCCACTCCATGGCATTGAGATGTGGAGGAAGGAGCTTCATGACATAATTCAGACAAGACAAATATACAAATGATAAATGTAAATATGAACCTACAAATTATCTGCACGTTTACATGGACATAGATGAGAAATGGGAAACATGTATGTTATGTTTATATCATTTTTTTCCTGCTTTACCTGGGAGCTAACCTTTTATTTTTCCACTGGTAGTGAGGATTGCTATCAAATTCCACTCATTGGGCTAGAGACCCCTGTGGTGTTAGTGAAAAACTTGCCCCTCGCATACACTTGTGAGTTCATTGGTCTCAACTCTAAGCTTTAACAGTACACAGTCCTGGGAGATAATATTTTTTTATTTTTTATTTTTATTGATTTCAGAGAGGAAGGGAGAGGGAGAGAGAGAGAGAGAGATAGAAACATCAATGATGAGAGAGAATCATTGATTGGCTGCCTCCTGCACACTCCCCACTGGAGATAGAGTCCGCAACCCAGGCATGTGCTCTTGACCGAAATGGAACCCAGGACCCTTCAGTCCACAGGCTGACACTCTATCCACTGAGCCAAACCAGCTAGGGCCTGGGAGATAATCTTAATATCACAAATGTTATTTAGCCTCTCTCGAAAACTCAATAAACTATTTTAAAAAATATATACCATACTTAAAAAAAATAAGAAGAAAGAATCCAGGGCAAAAGAAATATTAACGTGACCAGAGACTGAAATGTTGTATTATTGAAAGTATTTATTTCATCAAAAAGACTGATGCATGGAGATCACCTGTTCTCACTCCAGGAATGGGGAAGAATGCACTAAATGGTGGGCAATTGGTGATAGAAGGAGATAAGTTTGGGCTCATGTGGACATAAGAGAGATTTGGAGTGACTTGTGATGGGACATGTGTAACCATGTCCAATACCTCTGTTAAGTGCACTGTGTTGTTTTTGGTTCTTATGGGTGACTTGGAGGATGTTTTGTTTTCTAGTCTTGGTAATCATATCTTGTTACCCGTGTAGCACTCTTCCTTTGGGACCTTAAAAGATAGAAATCGCTTCATGCTTCTAAACCAATATCACCTCACAGGGAGCAACAGAGGCTCACAAAGATAAGATTATGTTACATTAATGTTGAACAAGAATCTCACTAGGAGCAGAATTTACATTTGTTTTCAACTGTTTTTGTGATTATTTGTCTCTGTGGTTGCAGCTAATGCCTTGTTCCTCAAAGAGCATGGCCTGGTCTCTCTCCTTTTGCCATTGCACTCTGGAGCCAGTGTCTTTCCCAGAACTGTGCTCTCCAAGAGGGCATCGGTCAGTTCTAGGTATATTTAAATTCTTTTATTTCCTTCTTATCATAAAATGGTGGTAGTTTTTATTTTAATTTTTTTTTGAAATGGTAAAGAATCTATATATAACCCAGGAAAAATAAGATACGGATTATGATTTAATTTGATACTCTCTAAATCTGCTTTTTCCCTGTTAGGATTCATTACAACATCTTCTATTGCCTGTATCTTCAGGAGAATTCCTGTACTCAGGCCACAGAAGTTAAAGAGGAAACATCGGTTTGGCCAGGGTATGTAAATAAATAAGTAAGAGAGAGAGGGGGAGAGAGGTTTTCCATTCTTGACTCTTTCTCATGCTTAAGGAGGAAAGGTGTTTTGTTTTAACAACTTTATTGAGGTATAATGTGCATAAAATTCACCCATTTTAATTTTACAATTCAATTATTTTTAGTAATTTTACTGAGTGAGCAATCAATATCATAATCTAGTTTTAGAACATTTTTATCACCCCAAAAGGGAGATCTTTTCTTTTTTTAAAAAATATATTTTATTGATTTTTTACAGAGAGGAAGGGAGAGAGATAGAGAGTGAGAAACATTGATGAGAGAGAAACATAGATCAGCCACTCCTTGCACACCCCATAATTGGGGATGTGCCCGCAACCAAGGTACATGCCCTTGACCGGAATCGAACCTGGGACTTTTCAGTCCGCAGGCCGACACTCCATCCACTGAGCCACACCGAACTGGTCAGGGCAGGAGATCTTTTCTTTTGTTAAATTTTGTTCACCTGATTTGCCTGTTTGGTTTTTGATAGTCTGTCACCTGGTCTTTGCAATTCCATTGTGTTTTTCTGATTTCTCTTCTGTAATGATTATAGCAGGAAAACAGCCATCCAGCTTACACATGAACAACAGCTGATTCTGAACCATAAGATGGAACCTCTCCAGGTGGTAAAAATTATGGCATTTGCAGGTAAGGGAGCTTACCAATACTGAAATAGAGAGTCAGGTGTCATGACTTACCACTGCATCCCCCTTCCCTATTACCTACTAGAGTATCTTTACCTGGATTTGTTATTGAACTACTTCAATGAAATAAGCTAAAAAGCAGTTGCCAAGTAAATCTTGGTTTCTCTTACCACACCGGGGCGCATCCACATTCCTGGTGAGACAAATAGTTCATAGGAATTAGTTTGCAGAGTAGTTACCAAAGGGATTGATCCAACCTGTCATTCATCATCATATGTGCTCAATCACTGATTGCTTATGGACTGGCAGGTCACATTAATCCCCTTTCAGAGTTTTCGTAGCTCCTGATTTCTGTTGGTTGAAGTCTAGAAGGCCCTTCCACCATTTGGTTCTAACCTACATTCCTAAATATATTGTCGACTTTTCTCATGCCTCAGTCCACTCATTGTCCTTACAGTTTCTTAAAGTACTTAATGATTCTTTTGTCTGAACCTTTGCTCATGCTATTTTCCCTACCCGGAATTTCTTTCTGCTTTTTTTCTGCCTACATATCTACTAAAAATAACAATAGCCATTTCTTAAATGCCTGTCATGTGCCTGGCACTGTGATAATCCTAACAGCTTTCTGTAAGGTTGGTTAGTTATCTCTGTTTTATAGATGAGAATTTGAAGCTCAGAGAAATTAAAATTACTAGCCCTAGGTTAAATAAACAAATAAGTTGATAGAAGTAGAATTACTAGGTGTACTGGTTAATAATGCAGGTTTTTTTTTTCAATAGATGGAGTTACACATATGTTGATATATATGAGATTTGATATGTATGCTATTTTGTTGTATTGCTCCTTTAGATTACCAATTGTTCCGATCGATGGCACACAACTTTCTGAGCAGCACTTCAAAACATACAAAGAAATAGAAAATTTGGTCTCTGAAAGGTCTGCCTCAAAGCAAGAAAAGTTCTATTGAGACGTATCCACAAATTACCTAAAAGATGGGGAAACGTGTAGTTAGCGATGGACATTACTTTGAATAAAGCATTTTTGATGTTTCTCTTAAAATTATCGGTTTTTGTTTGGATTACAAAATCCACATTATTAGCCGGTTAATACTCTGTATTATTAACCAGTTAAAAATTAATCCGTATTTTAACTGGTTAATAGTTAATCCTCATTATTAACTGGTTAATAATTAATCCATTATTATTAACCGGTTAACAGTTAATCCGTATTATTAACTGGTTAATAATTAACCTGCATCATTAACTGGTTAATAATCTGCATTTTACTGGTTAATAGTTCATCTGCATCATTAAATGGTTAATAATCCGCACTACTAACTGGTTAATAATGAAGATTAATTATTAACCAGTTAATAGTGCAGGTAGACTATTAACTGGTTAAGGATGCAGATTAATTATTAACCAGTTAATAGTGTGGACTTTTTAATCCAAAGAAAACACGATAATTTCAAGTAAAACATCAAAAGTGCTTTATTCAAAGTAATGTCCATCGCTAGCTACACATTTCCCTCATCTTTCAGGTAATTTATGGATACATCCCAATAGAACTTTTCTTGTTTTGAGGCAAACCATTCAGAGACCCAGTTTTCCATTTCTTTGTACCTTTTGAAGTGCTGCTCAAAAAGTGCGTGTGCCATTGATCGGAACAAGTGGTCATCTGAAGGTGCAAGGTCTGGTGAATATAGCGGGTGGGTTAATACTTCCCAGGCAAGATCTTTTAATGTCTTTAACAGATTTTGAAGTGTGTGATGGTGCGTCATCATGAATCAAAATTATTTGCCATGTCTTCTGGCCCATTCTGGTCATTTTGCGATCAAAGTGTGATTCAGGTTGATTATTTGTTGTCAGTAGTGACCAGTATTAATGGTTTCACCTGGTTTTAGAAGCCCATAATACACCACACCTTCCTGATTCCACCAACGCAGAGCATTGTCTTTTTTCCGAAGCAATTTGGCCTTGCAGTGGATGTTGATAGTTGACCTGGATCAGCCCATAATTTTGTGTATTTGGGATTCTCAGAATCCACTTTTCATCGCCAGTCACAATTTGATGCAAAAAAGACTTTCTTTCATGCCATTGAAGCAACATTTTACTGACAACTTTTTGGTTTTCCATTTGTCTCTTGTTCAGTTGATGTGGCACCCATTTTCCTTCCTTTAAAATCTTTCTCATTGCTTGTAAATGATCGGAAGTTGTTTGCTGAGCAATGTTTAATCTTTGTGCAAGTTGTTTTTGGTTTGACACGCATCTTCAGCCAATAATACTTGTAATTTTTGGTCTTCAAATGTTTTTGGTTGACTTTGTCTTTTACATCAAAATCATCACTTTTATAGCGTTTAAACCAGCGTTCACAAATATCTTGAGATGGAGCATCTGTAGTAATAAAAGCATAATATGCTAATTAGACCCAGAGACCTTCTGGACGTCCTTCCAGACAAAGCTGGGGGCTTGGCTAGCCTGCAAACCACCCCCAAACGGCCATCAGCCCCTTGCCCAGGCCCATCCCGCTCCCAGTGGGGACCCTCACCCTGATGGGGGCATGGCCAGCTTGCAAATGGCCATCAGCCCCTCACCCAGGCTGGCCACGCCCCTCAGTGGGGACCCTCATCCTGATGGGGGCGTGGCCAGCCTGCAAACGGCCCTCAGCCCCTCACCCATGCTGGCCATGCCCCGCAGTGGGGACTCCCACCCTGATGGGGGCTTGACCAGCCTGCAAACCTCCCTAGGCCCCTCACCCAGGCCAGCCTTGCTCCCTAAGGAGACTCCCACCCTGATACAGGACCCCCTTCAGGTCTGACCAGCCGGCCCCCACCCGTGCACCAGGCCTTTATCTTCTATACTAATAAAAGGGTAATATGCTAATTAGGCTGGGAGACCTTCCAGGAGACTTTCTGGACGTCTTTCCAAACAAAGCCATGGTGGCGGGGCCAAGGCATAGGCGGTTAGGGGCAATCAGGCCATGAGGGGAGGGAAGTTAGGGGCGATCAGGCTGGCAGGGGTGGCAGTTGAGGGTGAGCAGGCCAGCATGGGGATGAGGGGGCAGTTGAGGGTGAGCTGGCCAATAGGCAGAGTGGTTAGGGGCAATCAGGCAGGCAGACAGGTAAGTGATAAAATCTATAAAATGAAAAACAAGTTTACTAAAACATGTCCAAAAGACAATGCAGGAGATGAGGTACAGAACCACAGCATGAGGCCCCCTCCTCTGCCACCTGAGCTCCACAGTGAGACCAGGGCGCATGGGCAGGACTCGTGTCTACACTCCAGTCCAAGCCCCATACTCTGGTTTTTGTTTTCCTCTTAGTGAATTTTAAAAAGCTAACCCCAGGTGTCAGACGGGTCTGCCCTGTGTGGATGGCCCGTCCAGCTAGCCAGGGTCAGGCTTGGCCATCCCTCGCTCTCGACACCTCTGCGTCTGGCGTGCAGCTCACTCCTGTGCTATGCTTCTCAGCACATACTTGACCGTGTAGGCAAAGGCTGCAAACCTGACTATAACAATTTCACCAGGGCGCCGTGGTGCGTGTCCCCATTGGAAACCACGTCTGGTAAGGGCAGTGCCTGGGGTCTGCTGCTGAGCTTGTCCTGTGATTTTTGCTTCTGTTTAATGTCCTCCACAACTTCAGGAAACAACTCACAGAAGACTTTGTCTTATAAATTAAACACTAAACTCTGTGCAGCCAGTTGTCTTTTCGTGAAGTCTGATGCCTCAATGCTGCCCAGGGTGGGGCCCTTCTCCACCATGAAGCTCAGGAACCCCGTCACGATGGTGGAGACAGACCAGGCTGGGTTCCAGGTGTCTGGGTGGAAGTCTGTGATGGAAAGACACCCGCCCCGCCCACCCTGCCAGCCTGCTCTGTGGCTGCCAGCCTCCATCTTGGCTGGGTTAATTTGCATACAGCTGCTCTGATTGGCTGATGGGCACGGCTTAGGCATCCCAGAGAGATGGTTAATTTCCAGATTACCCTTTTATTAGAGTAGACATGTAATTCCACCTATTGAAAAAAATCCACATTATTAACCAGTATAACTAGTAAAAGCTGGATCCCTTTATAAAAACCGGCCTTTTTCCTCTTCCTCTCCTTCACCTCCTCCCTCCCCTTATTCTTTGCTATGTTGACTCCCATCATTTCTGGTTCTTCTTAATGAGGCTTCTTTAGTCATTTGAGTCCTATATGATTTCTGAACTCTTACCATAGCTAATTATACTTATTAACTGTTTGGTACCTGATTATATAGTAGGAATAGCCAACACGCACAATTTATAAATACTACACTGTATCATTCATCTTCAAAACAGCCCCGTAGGTTGGAAATAGGGTACTATTTTTCTTTTCTTTTTTTTTTGACAGGTGAGATTTGTTTCCAAATCCATATTCTTTCTCACTTTACTGTGTTATCATTATACTCTTGTTTTGTTCTAATTGTTTCGACTGTATTGGTATTTTATTTCCAACTAGATTATATTGTAGGGACCTTGCTTTATGTTTTTTTAATATACTCCTAGTACTTAGCATACAACTGTAAATGAACATGTAATAGGTAGTCTACTCAAATAAATACTTTTAAAATGAATGACAGTTGACTAACTGAATGATTGAATGACTGCGAGAGAGGTAGGGCAGACAAGAGAGTTCAGAATGAATCTCATTTGTATGCTCTTGCCATTGAAGCATTAATGAGTCCTAGGCCAGCCATAGTTACCATTTATTGCCTTCTGCTGCTATTTTTATTATCTTTATCCTACCTGACTCTACTGTTCCTCATTCATGGCTGAGAAGCACACTGAAGTTCATTGAGACTAAGTGGCTTGCACTTCGCTACTCAACTAACAGAGCCATGATTCCAACACAGGTTTGTCTGGCTTAGAATCTGCTGTTCTTTTTACTATACTGTTTTTTATTTTTGTCAGTATTGGAAAACTTGTCACTGTCTAGTCTTAAGCAAGAGACGAGATAAATGTGGATAAAACTTGATTAAGGCATTCTTTGGAACAGTTTTTTCTGGTCAGAGGGTCATTTCCTTACCTTTTGGCTTCCCCAGGCACTGGGAAGACATCTACCTTAGTCAAGTATGCTGAAAAGTGGTCTGGGAGCAGGTTTCTTTATGTGACATTTAACAAGAGCATCGCAAAGCAGGCCGAGCGAGTCTTCCCCAGCAATGTCACCTGCAAAACCTTTCACTCCATGGCATATAGACACGTTGGGCGGCAGTGAGTATTGTGTTGCCACCATTATTATTATGTCTAATTACTGTTTTCATGTTGCCATTATCGTGATCACATATGGACTTATACCATAATGGTACTAAGAAAATTGAATGCTTTTATCTCCATTTATAGACAAGAAATAGAAAGATAGATGTAGTTATTTATACTTTGACCTAATAAAAATACATTGTTTACAAGTAATGTCTAAGGTAGGGCAATCTCTCTCATTTCTCTGGAACTGAAGCACAGAAAGTCAGGTTGACTTGTCTAGAGTTCAGAATATTAGCAGTATGATTGGTCAGTTTTAGGGTTTCCTTGGAACTGGGCAAGAGGGAGAAGACTAAGCTGAAGTGCAGTTGGCCCAGGTCTCTTGAAGCCTCTGAATCAGCATTCCCTTGGGTATGAAAGCTTCAAGGAACTTTGAGTGTCCCTACTTAGGGGCCTCTTGAAGTTTGGTCTGCATCTTGAAGTAGTAGTATCTGCCATGAGCTACTTCATCTTCGGGGTTAATATATGTGAATTCCTGGAAGCCTAATGAAGCCATTTCAAATCATACATTGACCTGGCTTAATTCCTCTGGCTTTTTCCCCCTCATGTATATGTGATACTGAGAGTGACCTTGTGGTGTCATTTCAGAGAAGGGGTTGGGAGTGGGGGGACACATTTTGTTGGCATTGCCAGTAAAGCCAAATACTATTCATTTGGGATATGTATTACAGGTACCAGTCAAAGAAGAAATTGAATCTCTTCAAGTTAACACCCTTCATGGTCAATTCTGTCCTTGCTGAAGGGAAAGGTGGATTCATAAGGGCCAAGCTAGTGTGTAAAACTTTAGAAAACTTCTTTGCCTCAGCTGATGATGAGCTGACCATTGAACATGTCCCTATTTGGTGTAAGGACAGCCACGGACAGAGAGTTATGGTTGAACAGAGTGAAAAACTGGTGAGTATTGAAATATCGTTAGTATTAGGGATCTATGGTGGTAAATGAGAAGAGTTGACATGATACAGTGTTATATTTGTCTTTCATTTTTTCATAATTGCTAGCAGGAAGTAATAGTGGAGGGTGAGAGTATAGGCTAGCTGAGAGTTATAAAGTGTTTTGTTTGTGAAGAATACTCATGGTCATCGCACTTAGTTCTCGCACTGGTTTTCCAATTTAGAAAACGAGGCACTGACCCAGGGTTTATAGGAGTTTGTCACTGGGGCTGCTGGATGAATCTAAAGATTGGGAATCTCTTTTCTGATTTTTAACATGTTTTTTTTCAGTCATTTGCCATTCTTTATGGATTAACTAGAAGCCCGGTGCACAAAATTTGTGCAGGGGGGGGTGTGTGTCCCTCAACCCAGCCCACACACTCTCTAATCTGGGACCCCTCGGGTGATCTCTGACTGCCAGTTTAAATCGGCAGTCGGACATCTCCCTCACAATCCAGGACCACTGGCTCCTAACTGCTTGCCTGCCTGCCTGCCTGATGGCCCCTAACTGCTTCTGCCTGCCAGCCTGATCACCCCTAACTCCTCCTCTGCCAGCCTGATTAATGCCTAACTCTTCCCCTGTCACCCCCAACTGCCCTCCCCTGCCGGCCCAATGGCCTCCAACTGCCCTCTCCTGCAAGCCCGATGGCTCCCAACTGCCCTCCCCAGCCAACCTGATCACCCACAACTGCCCTCCCCTGGCGTGCCTGCCTCCTTTGCTGGGACCCATCTCCAGGCAGCAGAGACACTGGGACCGGCCTCCTCTGCACCACGCAGAGCCGTGGGACCCCAAGGCCTCACCATGCAGAGCTACCACCAGGCCCTGCCTCCACTGTGCGTGCAGCCATCTTGTGGTGGCCATCTTGTGATGATGTCACACAAGGGCGTGATCCCACCTAGGCTTTTATTAAGTAGGATTGTTAGTCATAAATCTAGAGACATGATCTAGTCTTTTCTAGTCCACCAGATTTTGTGTTATCTGAGCAATGTTCTGTCACTGGGCTGTTGTGGAGCTGGAAGTTTAGGGAAGTGACTGCCACTCATCGAGCTGGGATGGTGTCTTTATTTTGACCTCTGCTCTGTATGTGGAAATGAAAATTTGATTTAAGGGTGCTGTCTTTTCTAGGATCTTAGGAGTTACCAATTACTTGTTTTCTAGAACAGTGTCCTTGAAGCAAGCCGCCTTTGGGACAACATGCAGAAGCTGGGGGAATGCAGAGAAGAGGCTTACCAAATGACTCATGATGGTATGCTAGTTTTCAAATCTTGCTCTTTAATGTAACTGCTTTAGTTATGAATTCTGACTGTTGGTACTCTGTTCTTTTAGGCTACTTGAAACTCTGGCAGTTGAGTAAGCCTTTGCTTGACTCTTTTGATGCCATCTTTGTGGATGAGGCCCAGGACTGTACCCCAGGTAATAAACTGTTCTGGACATCAGTAGTCTCAAGTACTTAGAAATAACATCATGATTATATAAGAGGACATATATGTGAAATAAATTGATTATTCTCATTTGTCCTAAAGAAGCGGAGCAAGTGATATTTAGTCATTCAGAAAGCCTATATTATTTGATTTTGGATTTCAGCAGTTGTCCTTTCCCCCACCCAAGGCAGATTAATTTTCATCTAAATGTTTTGCTTAAAGGCACAGGTCATCAGATGAAAAGGACCTAGACTCAATGCTGAATGGGAAAAGATAGCTAATTTAGAGTGAACAATTTGTGTTGTATACTTTCGGTGGCTAATCTTATCTAATAAAAGAGTAATATGCAAATTGACCATCACTCCAATGCACAAGATGGCCGTCCCATGTGGTCAAAGATGGCTGGCAGGGGAGGGCAGTTGTGGGCGATCAGGCCTGCATTGGGGGAGGGGTAGGCTTGAAAGGGAGGGCAGTTGGGAGCCATCAGGCCAGCAGGGGAGGGCAGTTAGGGACAACCAGGCTGTCAGGGGAGGGTAGCTCAGGGTGACAAGGCTGGCAAGGGGGGGAAGTTAGGGGTGACTGGGCCAGCAGAGGAGGGCAGTTGGGGGCGGCCAGGCCTGCAGGGGAGAGCAGTTAATGGTGACTAGGCTGGCAAAGGAGGTCAATTAGGGGTGATGAGGCCAGCAGAAGAGGGCAGTTGAGGGTGACCAGGCCTGCAGGGGAGGGTAGTTAGGGGCGACCAGGCTGTCAGGGGAGGGCAGTTAAGGGCAACCAGGCTAGCAAGGGAGGGAAGTTAGGGGTGACTGGGCCAGCAGAGGAGGGCAGTTCATGGTGACTAGGCTAGCAAGGAAGGTCAGTTAGGGGTGATGAGGCCAGCAGAGGAGGGCAGTTGGGCGTGACCAGGCTGGCAGGGGAGGACAGTTAAGGGCAGTCGGGCCAGCAGGGGAGCAGTTAGGTGTCGATCAGGCTGGCAGGGAAGTGGTTAGGGGGTGATCAGGCTGGCAGGCAGAAGTAGGCAGGGGCAATCAGGCAGGCAAGCAGGTGAGCAGTTGGGAGCCAGAAGTCCTGGATTCTGAGAGGGATGTCCAACTGCCCATTTAGGCGCGATCTCCACTGGGGTCCTAGATTAGAGAGGGTGCAGGATGGGTTTAGGGACACCCCCCCTGAAATTCATGCACCGGGCCTCTAGTCCTAGATAATAAAAGCCTAATATGCAAATTGTCCCCTTGGGCCGTCATTCAACCAGGAGTTTGACTGGGAGACCGGGAGTTCGACTGCTAACTATGACTATGATGTGTCCTGACCACCAGGGGGTGGGTGTCAGTGACGCAGTGCTGGCAGCAGGCGGCAGCAAAGGGGCTGCCAGCCCAGATAGGCCCAATGAGAGCGGGACCACGGCAGGATGATAGAGCAAGTGAGTGGGCAGTGCCAGGCCAAGATGGGTGTGAGCGGAGTCCTGATTGTCCCACAGATGGTGACCAGTCATGGTGGTGGGGACAGAGCTGCCACCCGGCTCCCAGATGCTGAGGGACCCGGGCAGGGGGGGCCCTGGCCCTGACCGATTGCCCTGCACATGGTGACCAGGGGTCGCTGCCCAACTCCCAGATGCTGAGGGGGCCAAGCAGAGGACCCAGCCCCCATTGATCGCCCCACAGGGGGATGGTGGAGCAGGTGAGGGGGCAGCACCAGGCCAAGGAAGGGTTCCAGGCAGGGCTGCGAGGCTGGGGGCGCGGGCTGGGGGTGCGAGCTGGGATCTGATCTCTGCAGGCCACCACAAGAGACCCCACCTGTGCACAAATTCGTGTACTAGGCCTCTAGTAAAAAATAGGCAGTGTGACTTTGTAGGTTATTTTGGGACCTTAAGTTATAATATTGGTGAGAAAATATAATTTACCTCATTTTATATTAGCCTGTGTGATTTTTTTATATACAAAAATGTGTTCAGGACTGAAAATAATCTACATTCCTAGAATTGGAAATTCTTTTGTCTCTTATGAAATCATTCTTTGGACTGAATGTGCCTGTACTACAGAACAAGACAACTCTGTTGTGCAGTGTGCCCTGGCTCAGTTTTATGAAAGCATTTTCTTCCCTTTTTGTCTGAAGTGTGGTTTTTTTTTGTGATGTGGGTTGGCTTTCTTTGAGATTCTTACGTTCCCTCTTATTTTTTGCAGCTATCATGAATATAGTTCTGTCTCAGCCATGTGGGAAGATCTTTGTAGGGGATCCTCACCAGCAGATCTATACCTTCCGTGGTGCAGTCAATGCTCTGTTTACAGTCCCTCACACCCATGTCTTCTATCTCACACAGGTAAGAGCTCTCTTTGCTCCCGAGTCCCTAGAAGCACATAAACAAGCATTGTGGTTCACTATCCTTGTTTTTCAGTAGTTACTATGTGCTAGGACCTGTGCCAGGTTTTGTGTCAGTCTCACAGTATGTAGCCATTCCTTGCTTCTAAGCAGTGGTTCGCTGTGGTTCTCAGGGTATCTGCAAAGTCTAATGGTTTTTATAATAGTAATTTGCTTTATTCATTATGTTAACATTTGAACTGATGATGCAGAGCAGTGGTGGGTGAAACTGCTGGTGCCTTCTCATAGACCAAGGCGTCGGCAACGAACAGTACTAGCAGTCATTGTATTCTTTACTTCAGTGCACTTACAGAGTTCAAAAGCAAAAAGCAACAACACCCCCCAAAAAACCCAAACAAAACAGTTCTCTTAGAAATGTACTTGATACAGAAAAAATGATTAATTTTATTAACTGCTGTCCCTTGAAGACATACATTTCTTTAATGTTCTGGGTGATGAAGTGGGAGGTATGAATAAAGTACTTCTGCCCACTGAAGTGTGTTGGTTGTCTAATGAAGAGGACTTTTGTGATTGAGTTATGAGCTACACTGGCAGCTCTTTTCTTATAGTACCGTTTGTCATTGAAAGAACAGCTAACCGACCAACTCCAGTTATTCAGATTTGGGTTTTTATCATTTTCTCTAAAATGAATGAAATGAGCTGTGACTCGTTGCCAAAGATAAAATCTTTATTTTCAAGTGAATTCTAAATTTTGATGTCTGCCACTGTGAGCATGACAACTCATGGTGTCCTTGATTGTCCAAAAAGGTTACTAAACTTCCCTCCCGTTTTTAATATGCTTATGTGTTAAGGCTGAATTTTCTTTGTGTTTCAACCAAAACAACATGTCACCACAGATAGTATGCAGGCAGAACTGAGAATTCAGTTGTCTTCTATTTAGCTTGGCATTAAAGAGATTTGCAAAAACGTAAAACAGAGACACTTTTTCTTCCTGCTAAAATTTTTTTTATTTTAGAAAATATATTTAAAAAGTATGTTCTTTATATTATTATGCAATTGGGTTTATTATTATTTTTGAATGAATCAAAGTTTCTAATGTGGTAACATAGTTAGATACAACTCAAATAAAAGCTTCTTCAGAGCCTCAGCAATTTTTAAAAGGGTAAAAGTACTGAGACCAAGAGGTGCAAGAACCACTGTTTTTAAGAAACACTTCCAGTTAGAAGCTATGAGATGTGCCAACTATTCAAGAGTAACCTGAACTGTTTTGTTCTGTTATAGGATCCTGCAACCTTCTCTGTGACTTTATTCTTTTGAGTTTCTGTTATATTCTAGGGTGATTTAGGATAATGTCAACTGAGAGTAACTTTTTTTAATAGACATTTTCAGATTTACAGAAGAATTGAGATAGTAGTACAGAAATTTCCCATATGTCATGCGTTCAGTTTACCCTATCTTAACTAATAAAAGCGTAATATTAAAATTAACCGTTTCTTTGGGACACCCTAAGCCACGCCCACCAGCCAATCAGAGTGACTTTATGCAAATTAGCCTAGCCAAGATGGCGGAGGCTGCAGCTCCGGTGAGCAGCTGCTGCCTCTGCCATCTTGGGACCCTCCATCCTGGGAAGGCATCTTGCGCCCTGGGCCGGCCGATGCCTTCCCAGGCGGAAGCCTTCCAGGGGGGCAGGGACCAGCGGAGGGACCCCACATCCCCCTCCTGGAAGGCCGATCTGGGGCCAGCGCCTGGCCAGGCCACTCGATCGGCCTCCTAGGCGGAGAAGCCTTCCGGGGGGAGCGGGGATGAGCCAGCGGGACCCCGCGACCCCTCCTGGGAGGCCAATCGGGTGGCCAGTGCCATCCCATCGGCCTCCCAGGCGGAGAAACCTTCCTGGGGGCAGGGACGAGCTAGCAGGACCCTCGGCCCCCTCCTGGGAGGCCGATGGGGTGGCCAGCGCCACCCGATCGGCCTCCCAGGAGAAGCCTTCCGGGGGGGCCAGGACGAGCCGGCGGGACCCCATGACCCATCCTGGGAGGCTGATCGGGTGGCCAGCGCCTGGCCAGCGCCACCCGATCGGCCTCCCAGGCAGAGAAGCCTTGCGGAGGGAGGCGAGCCTGCAGGACCCCGCAGCCCCCTCCTGGGAGGCCGATTGGGTGGCCAGCACCACCCGATGGGCCTCCCAAGCGAAGAAGCCTTGGGCGGGGCGGGAACTAGCCGGGGGACCCCAAGGCTCCCTCCTGGGAAGCCTATGGGGTGGCCAGCGCCACCCCATCGCTTCCCAGGCGGATGGCCTGGAGGGTCAGTGGGCGCTGTGGCCAGTCTGAAAACTGCCCTTAGCTGCTCACCCAAGCTTGCCACACCCCCTAGGGTGAGGGTCTCCACTGGAGAGCTTGACCAGTCTGCAAACAGACATTGGCCCCTCATCCAGGCTGGCCAGGCACACCAGCAGGTGGACATCCCCAGAGGGGTCCCAAACTGTGAGAGGGCATAGGCCGGGCTGAGGAAATGCCCCCCCCCCCACCGCCCCAGTGCACAAATTTTTGTGCACCAGGCCCCTAATCCTATATAATTCTATATAATAAAAGCATAATATGCTAAGTGTCCGACCAATTACTATGACATGCACTGGCCACCAGGGGGCTGATGCTCCAACTGGTAGGTTAGCTTGCTGCTGGGATCTGGCCGATGGGGACTGGGCGAGAGTGCTGGACATGCCCTGGCCAGCCTGATTGGCCCTGATTGAGACTGGGTGAGATGACCCTGATCAGCCTGGTTTGCTGGCCAGTCTAAGGGACCCCACCCATGCACGAATTTGTGCACTGGGCCTCTAGTTATTAACAGTTCATTAATTGTGGTGCTTTTGCCACAATTAAGAGCTAGTATTGGAGCATTATTATAAAGCCCTTAGTTTATTCAGATTTCCTTAGTTTTTTCCTAATGTTCTTTTCTGTTTTAGAATCCTATGAAGGTTACCATACCTTCATAACATGCAGTTGTCATGTCTTCTTAACCTGTTGGCTGTGACAGTTTCTCAGACTTTTTTTTGTTTTGGATAACTTTGACAGTTTTGAAGAGTAATGGTCAGGTGTTTTTTAGGTTGCCTGAATTGAAATTTTTCTACTGTTTTTCTCATGATCAAATTGATGTTATGGGTGTTGGGGAGGAGGATCTTGGAATGAAACTGTCACTTTCATGACAATATTGAGGACTATGATTTACGACTGTTGATGTTGACCTTGATAATCTGGCTGAAGTAGTGTTTGTCAGGTTTCTCTCCTTGCCCCTGCCCTTTCCATACTATATACTTTGGAAGAAAATCACTATACTTAGCCCTCACTCAAGGAATAAGTGTTGGACTATCTGTATAAATGATTTGTAATTCTTCTGCATGAGAGATTTGTGTCTTCTCTCCCATTTATTCATTTATATCAGTATAGACTGATTATTTTATAATTTAGGATGTGATTCACTCAGGAAAGTTCTATAGCAACAAAGTCTCACTTTCCTTAGACTTTATTATTGATGTTCACCACAGTACATAATACTTTATTACCTTAAGTTAGAAATGCACAAAAAAGGCAATGAATATCGTGAGTTTGGGGAAGAATGGTATCTTTCTGGCTGCAATGTTAAGCAGACTTTTGAAGGGTAGGTAATTGTTTTGCCATGCACTAGGGCAGGGAGAGTTCAGGTAATGCTCAGGGAATAATGATTATACTTGTGGTTGGTTATGTAGGGCAATGGTTAAAATTAATGTTGAGAAAGTTTCTAAGGCAAGGAGAGAAACTCTCCCTTCCCCCCTCCCTTAATCTTTTGTATAATTTATACTTGTTACATTTGATTTTGAAAGAAGAGTAGAGGTTGCTTAAAAGAAAAATTTGCCATTGGTTATGGGAATAGAATGAAATAGGCTGTTTAGGCTGTGTTGAATCTTTAAAATGTATGTATCACCTGTTCTTCCTATATTATTCTTCCTTTTCTAAAAAATCACTTAAAATATGTTTTTATTAATTTCAGAGAGAGAAAGGAAGAGAGAGATAGAAACATCAATGATGAGAGAAAATCATTGATCAACTGCTTCCTGCACACCCCTACTGGGGATTGAGCCCACAACCCCGGGCATGTGCCCTGACCTGGAATCGAACCAAACCGTGACCTCCTGATTCATGGGTTGATGCTCAACTGAGCCATACCGGCCAGGCTGCTCTTCCTTTTTTTTTTTTTCTTAGTAAGTGCATGGCTTGAGGATTGTGTGGGGAAGATTGATCTGACAGAGGTATAGAGAGGCATTGGCAGTGGGAGGAAACTGGAGGGAAAGAGACCAAATAGGTAAGGCATGAAGTTTGAGTTTCAGAGCTGACCTGGCAGCAGGGTAGAAATATATTATAGAAAATAAAGTGGACGAATTGTCAAGATTTGGATTTGGGGACAAGAGGGGAAAAAAAAGGCAACTAAAGTTTCAAGATAGAAAATGCTATTCTGAAAACTTAGAAATAAAATCAGTGGTTCTTTGTCAAGCTCCTGTTTAGTTTGTTAACTAACAAGTGGGTTCACAGTACGGAGTTTCCAAATATGCTCTCCAGGTAAGGTGAGCCAGAATGATCATTTTTATAATGATAGAAATGTGCTAACATACTTCAGGGAGAAGTTGCTAACTCTTTTTTTTTTTGCTGTTTTCCAACAGAGTTTTAGATTTGGTGTAGAAATAGCTTATGTGGGAGCTACTATCTTGGATGTCTGCAAGAGAGTAAGGAAAAAGACTTTGGTTGGAGGAAGCCATCAGAGTAAGGTTTTCAGTTATTTGCTACAAAAATTCGTTTCCCTCGTTATTTGGATTTGCTGTAGAGTTTATGTTGTTTCCCAAAAGGTGGCATTAGAGGTGACACAAAGGGGCAGGTGGCCCTGTTGTCCCGGACCAATGCCAATGTGTTTGATGAGGCTGTACGGGTGACTGATGGAGAAGTACCTGCAAGGATACATTTGATTGGGGTAAGAATAAATTTCTGTTGACTGCTTCATGCACAGAAACATTGCAGACAAACATAGCCAATGGAAATGTTCAATTTAGTTAGGATTATTATGCAAGCAAGCATTTGGGTTTTTGATAGTTTTCACCATCTGCACTGTGACTGAAGTCTTTCTCCTTGACTCTTCTGATTATGCTAGCCAAGTATTCCTGTACAGTCAGATCCAAAAGAACTGAGGATTCTCCTACTATTTAAAAAAACAAATGCCCTTCTTACCTTTGGCTGTGCAAATGAGGCTGCTGACTACCTGCGAATGTTTCATGTGTGTTGTTCATTAGTATAAGAACAGGTAAGGTGACAACACAGCTGGGACAGACTAATGGATAGAAAGTGAATACCTAGTTCTAGCTCTGGTTCTGTCACTAACTTTGTGTGGCTTGTGGCAAGTCACAACTTCTGTGTATTTCATTCTCTCCTTCTCTAAGATAAAAATAATGCCTTTTCTTTACCTGTTTCATGGGGAAGTTAGGGTTCAGTGACATTTATATGGCATTTTTAACTCTGACTAAAGTTTTATGACTAAAAGACATTTGTTCATTTATTTATGAAAAAATATTTTCGAGGGCCTACTATGTGTAGCCACTCAGTAAATATATTGAGTGAATCATAATCACCAAGATGTTCTCACTTCTCTTTATTTATAAAGATTTTATAACTAAATTATAGGGAAAAATTCAGCCTTTATCTCAGTATTTCATATAATTCTCATTTTTGCTAATTATTTACATTTGTCTTTCTAGATGTGTATTTTTACATAATTGTCATTATCGTTTACATTAAAAAGTATGCTGTTTTAACTCAACACATAAGCATTTCTTTCATGTTGCTACTATAATGTCATCGCAACATTTCATATAGTGGACATAGCATAATTTAGCTATTTCTGTTATTATAAGAAAACACCAGTAGTTCTTGGGGAGTACCATGCATGCTGGGCATGATATAAAGTAAGTTGCTCTCTTCCCCCTCTCTGTATCTGCTCATCACCTATAGCATGTGTCATTACACATGATCACATCTGGTTTCCAATTATGATGTATACTGTCTTATTTTGGTCTCTGTTCTCTGTTAATGTGTATGTGTCCCTTCCCAAAACGATGAAATCGTTTGGAGTGTGGAGCCTTTGACACGTGTTTCTTCTGTACTGGGGCCTGATGCTGTGCAAATGCTGGGCCCCCCATCCAGTGCTCAGTACATGCTTCTAAGTAGAATTGGTCTGAACTGTGACACAGTCAGACCCTCTCCTCTAGGAGCTACAGCCTTTTAAAACATAGTAATCTGGACCTATAGCTATTCTCTAGTTCTTTTCTCAAAAGAAATAATGGTAGGTATTCATAGCCTACACTTTGTATTCAAGTATTCTTCATTGCAACCTTTTATGTTCCTGAAAGGTAGATGATTTAAATTGTCCTTTTTTTTGTTTTTTACAAGAAAAGGTGCAGCTAGTTCTTGCCTTTTTTAAAACAGGAAGAATTTGAGGTAGCAGCTAAAGTTAGCATTTGATAATCCTGAATTTTCAGGCTGCATTATAGTCCCGGGCTTTTACACTTGATAAAGTTTCCTGCTTAACTATTCTTTTTTTTTTTTTTTTTTTAATACATTCTATTGATTTTTTGCAGAGAGGAAGGGAGAGGGACAGAGAGCCAGAAACATCGATCAGCTGCCTCCTGCACACTCCCCACTGGGGATGTGCCCGCAACCAAGCTACATGCCCTTGACCAGAACCGAACCCGGGACCCCTGAGTTCGCAGGCCAACGCTCCATCCACCAAGCCAAACCGGTCAGGGCCCTGCTTACTATTCTTACACTTTGGGTACAATTTGAGATCTGTTTCTGAGAAACCATCTAATTTCATATTCACATCTCTACAGTTGGTTTACTTTTGTTTTGTTAAGACAAAAACAAAACAAAACACAACAAAAAACCCCAAAAACCCCACCAAAAAACTTTTTCAGGGGATTAAATCATTTGGATTGGACAGAATCATTGATATTTGGATCCTTCTTCAGCCAGAGGAAGAACGGAAGAAACGTGAGTACGCTCCTGGCCATAGTGCAGTGAACAGAAGCACTGCAGTGATGAGGGATGGGAGAAGGATGGGCATATTCTGAGTCAGAGTTTTTAAATTCTGGAGAGGGGTGGAACTAGTGTTGCTCTTTTCCCATCAAGACAGGGATCCCTGAGGCCTCCTGTTTTCAGAGGTACTGATAACTTTTTCCATAACCTTCTTTCAGGAGTCCTGATTTTATTTCTATTGGTCCCTTAGGCTGTCTTCCCTCATCAACATTTCTGTCTGCCTGGGCAACTTTACCCATTGAAACTTCTGCATGTGCCCCAAATGAATCATTGCTGACATTTCTATGGCACTTTTCTTTTCATTACGTGCTATTTCAAATCCCTATGAAGTAGGTAAAGATTTCAAGGATAGGGCTTTTGGCCCTCAGTTTAGAGATGGAGAGGCTAAAACACAGGTCATTTAACTGACTTGCCCAGGAACACACAGTTGGTTAGTGATGTAGTCAGGACTAGAACCTGGATCTCCCAGCCTTAAGACCATTCACTTATGCTATTGGTTAGGAATGTGTAGCTGCTGCCATTATATGTCAGTGCAGCCTGTATCACATTAACCTGTGTCTGTATTCTCCTTAGGAAACCTCCTTATTAAAGACAGGTTTATTAGAAGATGGGTGCACAAAGAAGGCTTTAGTGGCTTCAAGAGGTATGTGACCGCAGCTGAGGATAAGGAGCTTGAAGCAAAGATTGCTGTCGTTGAAAAGTATAACATCAGGATTCCAGAACTGGTGGAAAGGATAGGAAAATGCCACATAGAAGACTTGGACTTTGCAGGTAAGGAAAAGACTTAGTTCTTCACTTCCCACCAGGAGGAGGAACAGATGCTGCTCTCAGGTGTCTCAGGCCTTCCAATGCTTCTTGCCTATGTGAATATCATGTGTGACCAAGGGCTGCTTTGTTGTGTTCCTGGCATTACCTGAGAAAGGGAACAGAGCTTCCATTCTTCCTTAGAGTTCCTTTGGCTTCTGTTCTGCCTCTAAGCCGGTAGAATGGGACTTTCTAGTCCTGATTCTGCTGCTGTATGACTTTGAGTAAGCCATTCATTCCTCCTCTGGGCCTCTGTTCCTGTGTGTGTGAAACATAGGTGGTGGGCGAGTCACTGTGAGCTTTGGAATGTGATTCTGAGATGCACTAACTTAGCTACAATGAATTTTCTGCTTTTCTCCTCATTCTTTTATTTTTTCTCTCTTTTATATTCTGACTGTATTTCCTCTTTCCCTCTTTTCTCACAAACTTCACACAGGCAGGAAAATAAAGTTAGAGTTTTAAAAATGTTTTTATTGATTTTAGAGAGAGAGGAAGAGCAAATGAAACATTGATGTGAGAAACATTGATCTGTTGCCTCTGCATGCATCCCAACTGGGGATTTAACCCACAGCCTGAGTATGTGCCCTGACCGGAAATTGAACCGGACACTTTTTGATGCACAGGACAACGCTTAATCAACTGAGCCACACTGGCCAGGCAAAATTAGAGGTTGGTTTTTTTTTCTTTTCTTTTTTTTAAATATTTTTTTGATTTCAGAGAGGAAGGGAGAGGGAGAGAGAGATACAAACAATGAGAGAGAATGATTGATTGGCTGCCTCCTGCATGCCCCACAGTGGAGACCGAGCCTGAAACACAGGCATGTGCCCTGTCCGGGAATTGAATTGTGACCTCCTGGTTCATAGGTCGACACTCAACCATTGAGCCACGCTGGCTGGGCCAAAGTTAGAATTTTAAGGGTGTAACAGGAAGAGTATAATTCCCTCCTCCCTTCTTGTTTCTCTTCATTTCTAGCCCCCTTCTAATGCTATGGTGTATTTTTATTTTTATTCCAGAGTACATTTTGGGTACTGTACACAAAGCCAAAGGCTTGGAATTTGATACCGTTCATGTTTTGGATGATTTTGTGAAAGTGCCTTGCGCCAGGCACAACCTTGCACAGCTGCCCCACTTCAGAGTTGGTAAGAATGGTCATACTGAGGATCCTCTTTAGTAGTTGAATTGGGATTCTTCCTTGGGATGCCTTGCTTCTTGTTGGATGGTGTGGCTTCTTAGAGGATTCTTCTAGAAGAAGAAAAAGGCACCACCTAGTCTTAAAGTTTTTATTCATATACTACATTTTTAAGAAAAAGTGTACTTACAGAGCCCACCTTTCTTGGGGCTGCTTCTAGGGAAGTTATGTTTATAGCCTGTTCAGCTTTGGGTTTTCTCCATCAGACTCAAAGAAGCTTTAAAACATACAGCTTACCTGCTCAATATGGTGTTATTCCTTTAATTAAATCTCCTCTTTATTAAAGAGGCCAGAAAATAATAAAAGGTGAAATAGTAAACAATCTATTAATTGTCTGCTTATGTATAAATTTATACTCAAGGCTAGTTGTTCAGCTCTAAACATCACTGCTATTGTTTTGGTTTTAAGTCTTACAGTAAAACCACTTGAAGACAAACTTGTAAACAAAAACTCTCAGTTAACTGTGGATTCAAAATTTAGGGCACAGCATACATTGGCGGGCAGAAGTAGAAATACTAAAACTTCCTTATACCTAATGAATATATTCATGAAATGAAAGAGAGACATGGTATTAAACATAAAGTGGAGTGGAGAAAAGGAGTGGCCATAACTTGTTTAGTTAACAGGTGCTTTATATTGGGGAAGAAAAGTTCGTTTAATATACTACTACCCTTTCCCCTCCAGCTGGTCAGTACATGTTTTCATATATATATTTGGGGAACAGCCTTTTCTTTCTTTCTTTTACATATTTTTATTGATTTCAGAGAGGAAGGGAGAGGGAGAGAGAGGTAGAAACATCAATGCTGAGAGAGAATCATTGATCCGCTACCTTTTGCATGCCTCACTCTGGGGATCAAGCCCACAACCCAGGCATGTGCTCTTGACTGGACTCGAACCCAGGACTCTTCAGTCCCCAGGCTGATGCTTTATCCACCGGCTAGGGCAGGGAATAGCTTTTTGAGATGTGATTCACAACCCTATAATCCATCCATTTAAAGTAGACAATTTAATGGGTTTTAGTATATTCACAGGTCTGCTGCTCTTTATTGAATTTTTACCATTGTGTTAGGTATTGTAAATGAGAGAACTGAGGAGTAAGGTAGGTAGTAAACACTTGTAATGTTTTTCTTCTCTGGTTGTCCTTTGATAACATAAGAGAGTTTCACATTGGCCCAAGTAAGAGAAATAGTCTTAGGAAAAGGAAAGAACTTGGGTTTCAGAGACTTGGGTTAAACTCCTGGACCCTGGATTACCCATGGTCCGTTTATCTAAATGCCTTATCTTCCATAAGTCTCAGCTTTCCTATCAGTCCCAGAGGGTCATCATGAGGAAAACCGGGAGAACGAACAGAAAATATGAACTGGGCCACATCACAGGTGTTGATAACCAGTGAACTGGTTCCCAGAGTTTACCAGTATAGCACTAACTAAAATTCAGTATTTTGTGCCACTAGCCTGTTAGGTTTTTGTTTATTTTTGGAGTTGGTGTTTATAGGAAAATTGTATATATACTACAGGCCTTATGAATGAAATTCATGCATGGGGGGGAGGGGTTCTCTCATCCCAGCCTGCACCCTCTCACAATCTGGGACTGCTGGCTCCTAGCTGCTCACCTGCCTGCCTGCCTGATTACCCCTAACCCCTTTGCCTGCCTGTCTGATCTCTCCTAACCTCTCTGCCTACCTGCCCGGTCACCTCTAACTGCCTCTGCCTGACTGCCTGATTGCCCCTAACCACCTCTGCCTGCCTGCTTGATCGCCCCTAATTACTCCCCTGCTGGCCTGATTGCCCCTAACTGCCCCCCCTGCCGGCCTGATTGCCCCTAACTGCCTCTGCCTTGGCCCCCACCACTGTGACTTTGTGGGGAAATAAGTTGGACATCCAGAAGATGGCTGGTTGACCCAGTCTAATTAGCATATTACCCTTTTATTAGTATAGATAGATTATATAGGATAGGATTGCTTAACTCGGGGAGAAAAGTCTTTTTCAGTAGGAAGAGATGCTCTTGGCAGACAAAAATACATAATCCCTATATCTGGACTGATAGCCAGCCATATGCACTATACTGCCAAAGTGATCATTAAAAAATTGAACCGCTTTCTTATACCTTACACCAAACAGCTGTTGCCCTTAAAATCCCTCCTCAGCCCCCACCTTAGGTTCTACCTTCACAGTTCACCCAGATTAGGTTCTGATTGGTCGGTTTTTATACCAATCAGTGTCAAAATCTTCGCCTCCTAGGCAGCTATTGGTTCTTCTGGGAAATCCAGAACGCCCTGCTGACAGATGTCTCTTTGGGCTTATCTCCGGGCTTGATCTGCAGCCTCCGCAGCCGCAGTGTCTGCCTTGCCCCACCTACCCCTTACCCCTTCCGCCATCCCGCCTACCTGCCGACAGCCTTGCTGTGATAGGAGCCTGTGGGCCTCGGGGGAGAGACCGAGAGGTGCTCCATGCACTTCCTAGAGACTGGTTGTCCATCTGGTCGTTTAGGTTATGATGGCCCTAGGCAATTATTCGTATACATAGCCAGCAAATCTTGAGTGTTTCTTTTTTAGGGGTGGTGGATGAGGATAGTTAACATTTAGTTGAGAATATAAATTCTGGTAAGCAGGCATTTGAGTTGATATATTATTTCCCTTTACTTTCTTTAGAGTCTTTCTCTGAGGATGAATGGAATTTACTGTATGTTGCAGTCACTCGTGCCAAGAAGCGTCTCATCATGACCAAATCATTGGAGAACATTTTGACCTTGGCTGGGGTAAGAGGAACTGGTGGTACAAGTTACTTTAACAACATTGGATTTTATTGGGTTTGACTAGGGACCAGCCTTTCCTGGGTTGGAAGAGAAGGGCTTCTCTTTCTCTAGTGCAGAGGCCTATTGCTAGTGCAGGAAGTGTCCTAACCAAAGAAACAAACGTGGGTTCTTTTCTAAATTCTTTCCTGTTCTAGTTTTAAAAGTTCTTGTAAAAATGTCAACTGTGTTCATGCATTTCTTAATTTCTCCCTTATTCGATTAGTTCTTAACACTCTTAGGGAAAAACATGGCAAGAATGTTTTCTGTGTTTGAACTTTCTCCCCCTCCCTTCCTGGTTCCTTTTGAACTGGCAACTCTTGATGCCAGGGGAGAATGTGCGTTCAGGCACATGGCCTCTTGTCACTGGCTGAGATGCAGAAAAGTATCAGCATTCTCTCTTTACCCCTGCAAATAAGTCCTCTCCCACACTCTCTTATTTCCACCTTTCATAGACTGAAGTGTAAGTCATTTAGTCTTTTCAACTCTGTTGGAAACTAGAACAGAAATTTGAGCTAACAGTTACTACTTAGTCCATCTTTCCCTGAACCAAAGATACTTAAGCCTGATACGTAAAACATAAGTAACTAAGAATTGAATATTTTTTGAGTGCCTAATACGTGCCAAGCACATTTCTAGGCACTGAAAGAGCTTAAAAGGGAGAAACTATGCAGGTAAATACTCTATATAACCAGTTGGAACAGCAAAATCTTCTTGTGTAAGACTGATTACCTTGCATTTATATCGAACTTTGTTTTTCAAGTCTCACTTTTCTTCCAAGCCGCTCTGACTCAGGCCTGTTTGGCTATGAGAATGTTTCTGGAATTTGAATTCAGCTGCACGTTTCCCCAAGCAGCTTGGCTTCGCCTGGGCCTCAGTGTGTGTGATATCTCATCTTGTGTGGCAGTTCACGTGGCAGAGCTTGGGCTGAAGTCTTTCTCCTTGGTTCCATCCTCAGTGGCTCTTGGGTCACCAGCAGAGTTTCCAGAGATGATGTAGAGCAGAGCTTTGCGAACTTTTATGTAAAGATCCAGACAGTAAATATGTTAGGTTTTGCAGGCCATGGGATCTCTGTTGCATCTACTCAACTTCGTAGTTGTAGTAAGAGAGCAGCCACAAGAATTCTTTAATAAATGAGTGTGGCTGCATTCTAATAAAACTTTATTTACAGTAGGCACTGGTCTGCATTTGGCTCCCTGGTTGTAGCTGACCCCTGGTTTAGAGATAAGTGGCTTTTCTTAATTTTAGGGAGTGGAGTAGAATAATAATTTTTTTAAAAATTTATCTTTATTGTTCATATTATTACAGTTGTTCCTCTTTTTTCCCCCATAGCTCCCCTCCTCCCATTTCCCACCCCAACCTCTGACCTTGCCCCCCCATTGTCCTCATCCATAGGTGTACAATTATTGTCCAGTCTCTTCACGCATCCCCAACACCCTTAACCCCCGAAAATTGTCAGTCCACTCCCTTTCTATGCCTCTGATTCTATTCTATTCA
>PVJC01009089.1:0-46739 GCA_004026665.1 Murina feae | reverse complement strand
TTCCCCCCCCCCCCCCCCCCCGCCCCAACGTCCCTGTCCTTGTTGCTGTAATTTGACAGTCTGTTTGATGTTGCTCTGCCTCTGAATCTATTTTTGTTCACCAGTTTATAATGGTTATTATTATCCATAGATGAGTGAGGACATGTGGTATTTTTCTTTCATTGACTGGCTTATTTCACTTAGCATTATGTTCTCCAGCTCCATCCACACCCCTGCAAATGCTGAGAACTCCTTCCTTTTTACAGCAGCATAGACTGTAGATGTACCACAGTTTTCTAATCCATTCATCTGTTGATGGGCACTTAGGCTGTTTCCAAATTTTTGCTATGGTAAATTGTGCTGCTATGAACATAGGGATGCATAGTGCTTTGGAGTTATGCATTTTGTGGTATTTGTAGAATTATTTTACAAATTTGGGTTGGTGGTAGTAAATGTAATAGCCCATTTTTTTCATTAAAATAATTTATTGAACTTTCCCTGAAAACTATATTCATTATGCTAAATGTGAAGTTTATCCTCAAATTTATTCTGACTTCTTTGCTCTACTACAAGGATAGTAAATTATAATGATCACTATAAAATGGTTAAAGTTTATCATAAAATAAATGCTTTTCTTATATTCTCTAAAATCTTGACATAAAATAATTCATAGAGATAGCTAATCACATGTTGTAAATACAAAGATATGACTAACAATTTCTGATATCATTTAAGGTTGATAATTAGCTGAAGGAAAGTGGGGATAAGGGGAATGTGTGCATTGATTATACAGAAGACTCACTGTACTTCAAAAAAGTAGATACAGCTTAATAAAATACACCTATCTGGCAACTTAAATGCTGTCCCAAAGAACCAGGAAGCCTCTAACCATAGTTGGTGTTCTATTATTATTATTTACTAGACACCTGTTGCACGAAGAGATTCATGCAATAGGCCTTCCCTTCCCCTGGCTGCCGACACCGGTTTCTTCCAGCACCAAGGACCCAGGCTGGACGGTCTTGGCCACTCGGGCCCTGGAGCCTAAAGTCTTCAAGCTGGGGCACAGGCACCTTCGGTCTTCATTGCTCTGGCTCCTCCTCTTTAAGTCTACATATGCAAATTAACCACCATACTTGTTGGGTTAATTTGCATGCTCTCCTGATTGGCTGGTGAGCATAGTGAAGGGATGGTCAATTTACATGTTTGTCTATTATTAGGTAAGATAAAGGTATCTAATATAATAAAAGAGAAACATGCAAATTGACCATTACCACCAGCCAATCAGAGCGGCTGTATGCAAATTAACTCAGCCAAGATGGAGGCCAACAGCCATGGAGCTAGAGCAAACCAAACGCTTCTGTTGCAACTGCCTGCCTAGGCTGGCTGAGCCTCTGCTCACAGCCACGCCCACCAGCCAATCAGAGCGGCTGTATGCAAATTAACCCAGCCAAGATGGAGGCTGGCAGGGCGGCTCTGCACTGGGAGCCTCCACAGCCAGCCGGCATAGCTGTGCCAGGTGTGTCAGCTCAGTGGAAGGGGCGGTCTGGCCTGGGGCCTCCTCGGGGCGTCCAGGAACACCTGTCCCGGGTCCACTGCCTGGCTCCACCCCCTGGGGGCCTCCCCAGGGCATGCAGGAGCACGGGGCCTCTGCAGGGTGTGCAGGAGCAGCCGTCCTGGGTCTGCTGCCTGGCTTTGCCCCCCGGGGGCCTCTGCGGGACATCCAGGAACACCTGTCCTGGGTCCACTGCCTGGCTCTGTCCTGGGGGCCTCCGCTTGGTGTCCAGGAACACCCGTCCAGGGTCTGCTACCTTCATCCGCCCCCCAGGGGCCTCCACAGGGCGTGCGGGAGCATCTGCTGGACAGTGCAGAGAATCCAAAGCCTGTTCACTGCCCAGCTCCACCCTGGGTGTGTTTGCTCAGCAGCAGGGCCCCACCGAGGGATTCTGCACCAGCGTCCGTCCCTGGCTTGCCACCCAACTCTGCGCCAGGTGTGTCCCCTCAGTGGTGTGGGCCTACCAGGCATGTGCAATCGTGGGCCCTCTGGTGGGAAACGTCCAGGCCTGCACTCACCAGGCTTCCCACCCCCCAGTGCACGAACCCTGAAGGGGCTGTGGGCAGCCTGAAAATGGCTCTCAGCCCCTCACCTAGGCTGGCCAGGCATGCCAGCAGGTGGACATCCTCCCCGAGGTGCCCCAGACTACAAGAGGGCACAGGCCGGGCTGAGGGACCCCTACCCCCCGAGTGCACAAATTTTTGTGCACCAGGCTCCTAGTATTAATAATAATTCTGAATGACAAAAATTATTTGAAAACATATGAAGAGAATTTTCATCACTTCAGGTTTTCATTCCTATAAGAAAAATATACATTTAAGATTACTAAGTATGATTGGTTTTTCAGTCATGCTTGAGTTTGGAATCACTCTTTCTGTTAATCATCATTGCAAGTGTCTAGATATTTGAAAATGAGGGTCATTATTTAGGAGAGTTTGGAGAAGAAACACTGCTGAAGTCTGAGGTCTCGGCCATTCTTTCATCCTCTGCTCCTCGTGACCACATTTCAATGGCATGCTTAGAAGGCAAGAAGAATCACAAGAAAGAGTCTAAGCCTGTGATGCACTGGGCTTCCCAGGGCCTTATTTTCAAGTTTCAACTCCTCCCCTGAACACTTTGTTGGTGAGGTCACTTTGAGCTTCCCACCACTTTCCTGTGCACTTTTGTGCCTCTTTTCAATTCCTCTTTTTCTTGAGGAAACTAACTCCTACTTGTAGGTACAGCTCCAATATGAGGATGGATAACAGAGGTAGGTGCCCCATATACACTAGCTTTCTTCTCCCCTTGCTCCCAGGCCAGAGTGGCCTCCTTTCCTTTCTGCTATAGAGTCCTTTCCAGTGTAGAGTGACAGTTACACTCGGGCTTTGGCATCAGACTGCACCAGGCTCAAGTTCTGGCTTAAACACTGTGTGGATGTATGGCCCTCTATAATTTCTTGCCAGGGGAAACCTTAATTTCTTTATCTATGTAATGGGGGTCACTCGTGTAAAGGAATTAGCGTAGTGCCTGGCACACTTGAACTGCTCAGTGAATGACTTTGTCAAAGTTGTCAATGTGTCTGCCTTCTTTAAGGATAGAGAATGAGTTTTATTTGCCTTTGAATACCTACAGTGTCTGGCACATGGTAGATGATCAAGAAATATTTGCCAAGTGAATAAATAAATAAATTTAGAGTGGGGGGTATGGATTAACAGCAGGAATATTTGAAATCGTCTGGAAAAATGTCCTGCCCCTTTCATCTCCTTTTCTTTTGCCTGCTGGAGTCCCTATGACCACCCCTAGTAGTTCAGATCCTCTGAAAGAAACTACCAAGATAAGGTAGATATCCTAGTTTTGAGTGTTGTTTATTTATTCAGCAGTTATTGAACACATACTACTGGGCTCCTCCTATGTGTTCATCCACAACCTTCCATCTGAAAACAAAGTTCCATTTTTGCACTGATGAAAATGAATTGTGTTATGTAACAGTTGAGTTCATGCATTATCATGTTTTAACATATTTTAGTTACATCTCATATTTCTTCTGAAATATCAGGGATTTTCCACTTATTTTTCCAGCCAAGAACAGGTTTTTTTTACCTTATGCTAAAATCACCAAATGAACAGATAAAAATCCTGAGGTGTTTAGCAGGAGGGGCTACCAGACAATGTCACATGTGTGAAACAGGAAATGAGATGTTGTTGAAGCAGAAACAGCCCCTGTCCCTTTACCATTAAAGAGCACCTTTACCATTGAAGAGCACCTTTATATGGCAAAGGTGGGCTAACAGTCTTCATGAATGATGAATTCCTTGAGGACAAAAACTGTATCCTGGAACCTTTGAGGTATCCAGAATACTTGATAAAATTTGTTAATTGTCTGATCACTTTCTATTAGGTACCAACTGATATCTAACTTTTTTCTAAGTTTAAGGCACAGAAACACCTCATAAAAATATATTAATAAATGGAACTGAAAAAACTTGACAGTGGTTCACCAGTTATGTATGCTAAGGATGATTCCACTGAATTAAATTAGTTTTAGGTTTTTGCTCATCACTGACTCATTCCATAGTTGTGCAAAGTGAGAAAGGTGGTTTGCCTTGATTTTGACTCATACTGTGGAGATTAAGAATTAGTGATGAAGATCGCATCCATCAAAAAGCTGCTGGAAATAGTGTAATAATGCCTACAGTTTTATTCTTTTTATTGTGTTTGAATGAAAAAATCTTAAAAAATAAAAATGCAAAATGCAAAAATGTCTGAATAATCATTGTAGGTATTGTGATTGAACAGCATATTGTGTCACATTCCCCTCAGTAAGATGAGGGTACTTTAAAGCACTAAAGTCTCTTAAGACATGTCCCAGCTGGTACCAGGAAAGCCTATTAAGATATGTTTTTGACTCATTCAAGACTATTATTTACCTTTGGCTAAAATTCACACTGTAATGTGTTGTCACAGAGCATTTACATTAAAGTGATGTAATTCCAGGCATCAGAATAACAAAAACATAGGAGAGAAGGTTAGAAAATCTTCATTTACCCTGCCCCCTACCCTAATCAAGAGAATCTGAAAAGGGGAAGAGGGCAGATGAGAATAACCAAAGAGGGAAAAGGATCTGCAAAGATGAGCCCACTGAAAACGTGATTCTTAATGAAGCCTTTTGCTAGTGGCTCCAGAGATGCTAAGGACAATCCAGTGACAGAGCACTGTAATTTATTTTGCACACAGCTCTACTCAAAACTCACCACAATCTCAAATTTTAACTTTTTTAGCAGCTTTATTGAGATATGCTTTACAAACCATAAAATTCGTGCATTTAAAATGTGTGTATGACTCAATGATTTTCATTATATTCACAGAATTGTGCAATTTCACCGTGATAAAGTTTAGAAATTTTTTTATCAACCCCAAAATAAATGCATACCCATTAGCGGTCCCACAGTTCATTTGCATTCAAACAGAAAGAGAAAAATCTTATATGTATTTATAAACTTAGATTTATAATACAGTCATTTTGTTTTACCAAAGTAATGTTATAATTTGGGATAAAGCTACTGTGATTGTTATAGCTCTTACAAGGCAATGATAACTTTAAAGGTTGAAAGTTTAAAATAGGATCCAGGGAAGAAGAACCAAGATGGCAGCATAGGTAAATGCAGTACCTACTGCCTCCCACAACCACATCAAAATTACAACTAAAATACGGAACAACTATCATCCAGAACCACCTAAAATCTGGCTGAATGGAAATCCTACAACTAGAGAAATAAAAAAGAAAGCACATTGAGACTAATAGGAGGGGTGGAAGGGTGGAATGGGTTGGCCTGACACACACATCCTAGTATATTGATTTTTTATTTTTATTCTTTTTTTATATTTTATTGATTTTTTTATAGAGAGGAAGGGAGAGAGATAGAGAGTTAGAAACATCGATGAGAGAGAAACATTGATCAGCTGCCTCCTGCACACCCACTACTGGGGATGTGCCCACAACCAACATACATGCCCTTAACCAGAATCGAACCTGAGACCTTTCAGTCCGCAGGCCGATGCTCTATCCACTGAGCCAAACCGGTCAGGGCAGTATACTTATTTTTTAGTCAGGAGGGATATCTCCAGGGCCTCCCATGAGAAGCAGGAGGTACCAGTGGCACACCAGACCCCAAGCCCAGGTTCCAGAGCTGAGAAGAGAAGTTTCCATAACTTTGGGCTGTAAAAACCAGCAGGGATTGTGGCTGAGTGACACAGAGACTAATGGAGTTCCTGGTGTTCCTCTTAAAAGGCTGGTGCAAAAACTCACACAGTCCTGTTTTCTCTGAGTTCCAGTTCTGGGCAATGGCTTTGTGAGAATCCAGGGATATATGGGAACTGCACTGTCTGGCATGAGGGCAGGAACTCTGGGGCACTTTCTTCCCAACAGGGCTGCTCACAGGGGTCATTGTGCTGGGACCTCCCCCATTGCAGAGCTGACTGACAGCAATATCTGAGTTTCCATCAGTGTGGCTCACACTGTTTGCTGTACCCTGGTGATACCCTGAGACCCTACCCCATCCAATTTTCAGATGCTTTCCCATATGAATGGCTTGTACTGGTTCAAGTTTCAGACTTTGTGAAATCTCTTAAACAAGCAGCAGCTGGTGTCAGCATGCCCCAAACCTAGCAATAGGCCCAAGATTCAGCACTAGCACCAACCTGCCTTGATTCACAGTTGGGTCTCACCTGAGCACTTCCTAACCCAATTCAAGTAGTAGCCATATCTCTCTGTAGCTCCTGCTGGGTGACCCCAGACAGTGGTTGACTTTGCACCTCCCAAGAGGCTCCAGAGCCAGTGCACCCAGTGGAAAGCTTCAGATCATATCATATTATAGCTCTACACATCCACAAGTGGCACACTCAAGAACAGACTCATTGAACAGCAAAGCCCTACTGAAACAAGTCCTGCTGACTCCTGCACAGCAGGACTTCCATTGTAGATGCAGATCATCCTCTTAGTCAATTGGCCTAGAAGTCAATTCCTCCCAGTGACAACAACATTAATCAAGGCTTAACTATAAGACTGTGCACACAGCCCACACACAAGGGCATACTTAGACTGCCAAGGCCAGGTGACTTGGGAGCCTGAGCCACTGGGACCTATAGGACACTTACTATACAAAGCCACTCTACCAATTCCAGGAGACATAGCAGTTCTATCTAATACAAAGAAAGAAACACAGGTAAAGAGTCAAAATGGGAGACAAAGAAACATGTTACAAATGAAAGCAAGCAAATTACTGGATACAGAGTTCAAAACAATGCTTATAAGGTTACTCAAAGGTCTTAATGAGAGTTTCAAGGGACTTAATGAGAGATTTAAGGGACTTAGCAATACTTTTAAGGATCTTAATGAGAATGACAAAGACATAAAAAAAGACCAATCAGAAATTAAGAATACACTAACTTAATAAAGAAAAATTTACAGGAATTTAACAATAGGATAGAGGATTCTGAGAATCAAATCAATGATTTGGAATATGAGGAAGCAAAAAAAACCACCCAATCAGAAGAGAAAAAAAAAAAAGAATAAAAAATCCTATCCAATAAAAGAGTAATATGCAAATTAACCATCATGCCCTCATTCCGTCACTGTCAGAAAGATGGCTGCGGCCACGGAGCTGGAGCAAGCAAGAGGCTTGTGTTGCCCCTGATGATGGAGGAAGCCAAGCTTCCTGCATACCATGGCCAGCCCTGAGCTCTGCTCAAGGCTACAAAGTTTCAATTATAGCAGATAAATAAATCCCAGATACCTGCTTTCAGCCGCCGTAGCCTCTGTTCAAGGAGGGGCTGGGAGCCTTGGTTGCCAGGGGCAGCCCAACCTGGGCTCCACTTAAGGCTACAGAGTTTCAATTATAGAAGTTAAGTAAATCCCAGATACCTGCTTCCAGCCTGCAGGCGTGGCCAGCCTGAAAATGGCCATCAGCCCCTCACCCAGGCTGGCCAGGCACCCCAGGAGGGCCCTCCCACTTTGAAGGAATGGTTGCCAGACTGCAAACAGTCATCAGCCCCTCACCCAGTTTGGCCAGGCACCCCAGCAGGACCCCCACTCTGATCTGGAACACACTTCAGGGCAAACCAGCTGGCCCCCACCTGTGCTCCAGGCCTCTATCCTATATAATAAAAAAGTAATATGCAAATGGACCCTAGGGGCTTCTGGGACTTCAAACATGCCAGCATTTTTATTATGGGGATACCATGAGGAGAAGAGAGAGAGCAGGATACTGAAAACCTATTTGAAAAAAGAATGACAGTAAACTTCCCCTGCCTGGTAAAAGAAATAGACATACAAGTCCAGGAAGCACAGAGGATCCCAAAAAGGCCTGCACAAAGACATCATAATTAAAGTGCCAAAAGTTAAAGTCAAAGAGAGAATCTTAAAAGCAGCAAGAGAAAAGCAGTTAGTTAGCTACAAGGGAGCACCCATATGGCTGGCAGCTGATTTCTCAACAGAAACTTTGCATGCCAGAAGGGAGTGACAAGAAATATTCAAAGTGATGAATGGCAAGGACTTACATCCAAGATTACCCTTTCAAGCAAAGCTATCATTTAGAATTTAAGGTCGGAGAAAGAGCTTCAAAAACAACAACAACAAAAAAACCTGAAGGGCTTTATTACCACAAAACCAGAATTACATAAAATGTTAAAGAGTACTCTTAAAGAAGAGGGAGGAGAAAAAGGAGGAGGAAGAGGAGAAGGAGGAGGAGGAGGAGGAGGAGGAGGAGGAGGAGGAGGAGGAAAAAAGTATGAACAATAAAATTGAAATAAATATATATCTATCAACAATTGAATCTAAAAATCAAAATAAATGAACAAGAAATCTAATGAACAAAATAAACTGATGAATAAAAAAGAATGAGAGGCATAGGAACATGGAACAGATTGATGAATCTCAGAGGAAAATGGGGTGGGGTGGGAAGAAATTAAACAAAGATTTTATATGCATACATCCATTACCTATGGACACAGACAATAGGGTGGTGAAGGCCTGGGGTGGAGTGGGAACCAGATGGAGAGGGGCAAAAGGAGAGACATCTGTAATACTCTCAACAATAAAAGTTTCTTTTAAAAATAAAATAAAATAGAATCCAATTTAGTTCTTTGTAAACATTGTTATGATTTTTAAAAATGTTTATAAAATTTAACATTTTGTGCTAGTTCCTTAAGGCATGACTCACCTATACAGTCATGCGCATTATTGGTCATTTCCAGAACCTACAATGTCACCCACCTAATGAGAACATCCTTTAAAAACACTTTGTAGCCTTTTGTTTAAACATCATATTGGATGGGTTTCTTATAATAATTAATTCCCAGAACATATAAAAGAAAATGTTTGCCAGTCAGAACACAAAACAATTAATTCTAAATGGCAAAACATTTAAAAATTTAAAATCAGGAGAAAAATATAAATATACTCTGTTTGTAAAACATATGTCTTAAAAACTGTTAAATTTCATAATATACAAAGAATATTTACCATCCAATAAAGAAAAGGATAAATGACAGAGAAATAGATGAATGAAATGGACAAGCAGTTTATGAGAAAGTCCCAATGACTTATAAATATGGAAAAAGTTTTCAATTCTCTAGTAACAAAATATATATTTAAATAACAGTGAAATACCATTTTTACTGAACAGGTAAAGAAAGTGTTATGAAAAAACACATTCTTGTACAAAGTTGATAAGAATGGGGATACTGTCAAGTGGCACCAATGTGTAAAAATTTTAAAGGCACATCTGCCTTTGGTCATTGATCCATCAACTGTGTCTTTAGAAATGTTTTGTACAAGTGCACAAAAGTATATTATAAAGCTTATTGTAGTTTATTTGTCACAAAATAAAAAGTAAAAGCTATTAATTGAGATCTGGCTAAATAAATTATGATTATCCATTTAATGGAATACTATACTGTCACTAATAAGAACTAGGTCAACCTATATGGGCCAATATGGTAAGCTGTCCATTATGAATTGTTAGGCAAGAAAAAAAATCCAAGTGTCAACATTATGTATTACTAAAGGCCTGGTGCATGAAATTCATGCATGGGGGGGTGTCCCTCAACCCGGCCTGCACCCTCTCCAATTTGGGACTCCTGGCTCCTAACAGCTCACCTACCTGCTTGCCTGATTTCCCCTAACTGCTTCTGCCTGCCAGCCTGATTGCCCTCAACTGCCCTCTCCTGCTGGCCCAATTGCCCACAAATGCCCTCCCCAGCTGTGACCTGCCTCCTCCACTGGGACCCGCCTCCTCCACACAAGGCAGTGGAGACGGTGGGATTGGACTCCTCCGTGCTGCGTGGAGCCACTGGACCCCCAGGTTTCACAGCACAGAGTGGCCACCAGGTCCTGCCTCCACTGTGCACGTGGCCATCTTGTGGCAGCCATCTGTGACAACGTCATGCGAGGGCATCGTGTCAGGGTGTGATGCCAACTAGGCTTTTATTATATAGGACTAGAGGCCTGTGCACAAAATTCATGCATGGGGGGGGGGGAGGGAGTCCCTCAGCCCAGCCTGCACCCTCTCCAATCTGTGATCCCTATAGCAATCTGGAACCACTGGCTTCTAACTGCTCACCTATCTGATATCCCTAACTGCTCCCCTGCTGGCCTGATGGTCCTAGCTACTCTCCCCTGCTGGCCTGATCCCCCTAACTACCTAACTGCTTGAGAGAAAGCAATAATCAAAATAAAACAGTTATAAAAAGAAAACTGTTTACAGATGAGAATTGGATGGTGAATCAGGAAATTAAAAGCCAAATTTCTTCTTAAAAAATATTATCACCTAGTATTAAAAATATGATGAAGTAATGAATCTGAATTATACAATATCTTCCATTATATATCTAGCAAATTTAACAAAATATCCTATCTAATAAAAGACTAATATGCAAATTAGACATCACTCTGTGATAAAGATGGTCGCCCCCATAGCCACAAGATGGCAGCTCCTATAGCCACAAGATGGCTGCCACCATAGCCATAAGATGGCGGCGCCCATAGCCACAACATGGCCAGATGGAGGTGCCCATAGCCACATCCTGTCTAATAAAAGAGTAATATGCAAATTAGGCATCACTCCCTGACAAATATAGCCTCCCCCATAGCCACAAGATGGTGGTGCCCAGTCCTGCTTAGCCCTGCCATTGGTCAGGCCTGTTATCCAGACAGGTGGTGGGGGAGGTTGGGGGCCTGAGGGGCGGAACAGGTGATTAGAGAGGGTTGGGGGTTCCCTGCCTAGGCCAGAGGCCTTTGCCAGAGGCCTCAGGCATAGGCAAGGGCAGAGCCAGTGATTATAGGGGACAGGGGCAGAGCCAGTGATTGGAGGGGCATGAGCGTGCCCTACCCAGGCATAAGGACTGGGCCAGATGCCTCAGGCCTGAGCAGAGGCAAGGCCAGAGATCGCAGGGGCCTGGGCTCCACAGAGCCAGCAATTGGAGGGGCAGAGGTGGACCTGTGATAGCAGGGGTCTGGGCACTGGTGGAGCCTGGGCACTGGGGGTCTCTTGCCTAGACCTGTAGCCTTGGCCAGAGGCTGCCAGTGGGGCACGGGCAGAGCTGGCTATAGCAGGGGCCAGAATCAGAGCCAGTGATTGCAGAGACCTGGGCTCTGTGAAGCCGGCAATTGGAGGGGCTGGGGGGTCCCCTGCCCAGGCCTGCAGCCTCAGGCAGAGGTTACAGGCCTGGGCAGGGGTGGAGCTGGTATTGGTGGGGCAAGGGTGGAGCCAGTGATCAGAGTGAACTACAGAGGAAACACCTTTTCTTAACACTCATTGGCTAAGCTCCCTGTATGCCACTGGTAATATTCTTAGTAACTTGAGTAATAAGAATCCCTAAAGGTGATCTAGGGTTTTCCCACCACACTCCTGGAAAAAAAAAAAATGAAGGTCCACTGCTGGAGGGCTAAGAAATCTCATATCCTGCTCTAGCCAGTTTGGCTCAGTGCATAATGCCTCATCTTGCTGACTGCAGGTTCTAGGTTCATTTCTGACCAAGGGCATGTACCTAGGTTGCAGGCTCCTTCCTGGCTGGGGCCCAGGTCAGGGCTCATGCAAGAGGCAACCAACCGATCAAAGTGTTCTTCTCACTCTGTTGTTTTTCTATGTCTTTCCTTTCTCTTCCACATTCTCTAAAAATCAATGGAAAAATATCCTTAGGTAAGGATCTTAACTAATAAAAGCGTAATATTAAAATTAACCGTTTCTCTGGGACAGGATAAGCCATGCCCACAAGCCAATCAGAGCGACTGTATGCAAATTAGCCCAGCCAACATGGAGGCCGCCACTCATGGACCTGAGTAAATGGCAGCTTCCATTGCAGCAGGAGTGAAAGTGAAACTGCAGCCCACTCCGCTTATCCTCAAGCAAAACACACGTTGGCAACATAATAACAATCATAGAATCCTTGGGAGCTGAAGGAAACAGCAGGCCTGTCCTGATCACTAAGTAACATTGTGTCATTATAGACGCCCTAAGGTGAGGTGAAGCAGAGAGGAGGTTTTGTTACATGTCTAGGCCCTGGCTTAAAGGAACAGCATCAATTATAGAAGATAAACAAACCCCAGAAACCTGTGTCCAGCCAGCCTTGCTGGGACATTGGGTCAGTGGAAGCTGTGGGCAGCCTTAAAGCCTGAAAGCGCCAGTCAGCCCGTCACCCATGCTGGCCACAATTCAATAGGGTGAGGGACGTTCCTGGGGGGCTTGGCCAGCCTGGAGACAGCCATCAGCCTGTCACCCAGGCTGGTCAGGCACCCCAGCAGGTGGACATCCCCAGAGGGGTCCCAGACTGTGAGAGGGCACAGGCCAGGCTGAGGGACCTCCCATGTGCACAGAGCGGCTGCAGGGCAGAACAGTGCAGGACCCAGGACCAGTGAGTGGGAAATAGGCGGCAGGGTTGGCGGCCTGCTTGGCGGCTCCTCAGGCCCTTTGAGGGGCACCAGGGAGCAGGAAAGAGGTGGCAGGGGGTCGGTGGCCTGCGTGGCGGCTGCCCAGGCCCTTTGCGGGGCACCGGGGAGCGGAAAAGAGGTAGCAGCCTGCTTGCTGACTGCCCAGGCCCTTTGAGGGGCATCGGGGAGCGGGAAAGAGGTGGCAGGGGGTCTCGGCCTGCTTGGTGGCTCCCCAGGCCCCTTGCAGGGCACCGGGGAGCAGGAAAGGGGCAGTGGGGGTCGGGGACCTGCTTGGTGGCTTCTCAGGCCCTTTGCGGGGCACCGGGGAGCAGGAAAGCAAGGCTGCAGGGGCCGGGGTCCTGCTTGGCGGCTCCCCAGACCCCTTGGCAGCACCGGGGAGTGGGAAAGGAAGGCAGCAGGGGACTGGTGAATGGGAAGGAGTCGGCGGCCTGCTTGGCGGCTCCCCAGGCCCTTTGAGGGGGCACTGGGGAGTGGGAAAGCAAGCTCTTGGGGGCTGGGGGTTGCTTGGAGGCTCCCCAGGTCCCTTCCGGGAATCAGGGAGCAGGAAAAGGCTGGCCTGACCACGAGGTGGGGTTTTCCCTGCTTTCTGGTGGCTGGAGGAAGATGGGCAGTAGGCAAGCTTGGGAGACAGGCAGCACCTAGCCCTGGTCACAGCTCAAAAAAGAGAACAACATTCAGGCGAGGGCAAGAGTCTGAGAGATCAACATAGAGGGGGTGCCTGCTCCAAGCCTGGGGACAGCCCCCCAGCAGGGAGACACACACAGGAGGACTGCTCCGAGCCTCAGATGTGGCTGGGGGCAGGTCCCCAGTGGCGACACACACACACACACACACACACACACACACACACAAGGTGCCTGGCAGATTGGGTCCATCATAGGACATCCACTGAGGGGTTCCAGACTGTGAGAGGGGGCATACTGGGCTGAGGGACCACCCTTCCCCCCCACCCCGTGCAAGAATTTTGTGCACCGGGCCCCTAGTAAAAAAATAAAAGAAAGAAAGAAATGTCATATCCTATGAAAGACACATCTTGAAAATGCCTAAAGAAAGTTGTCATTCTTTCATGGTGAAGGAACTGGAGTCTGTGTTGATGAAAACACCTTGATGGCTGTGGTGACTGGCAGTGGCTGTAGCAGTGGGATGATGGGGCTGGTGGCTTCCCCTGCTTAGCCTGGTCGCCTCCCAGTTACATGAGTTAAATGAAATCCATTGGTTCTAGCATAGGGAGACTTGAGTTACATGAAATCCATTGGTTCTAGCATAGGGAGACTGGAGAAAGCAATGTGGGGGAAATTCTGGGATTGGATAAAAAACAAAGTGATAAAAAAAATACAGTGATAGACACATACTTCTTTTACATAGGTGAGTACAGGATTGTTATAGTCAACAATTAACTCAATAACAATGAGGGGATTTGGGGTGTCCACAGAACAGTGCCTGTGCTTTGAGGGATATGGAAAAAAGAAAATTACTGTAACATTCCAAAGATTCGTTACCTTAGATGCAAAAAGACAGGCTCAATTAGGATAAAGATTGACCTTAGTCAGGGAAAATGCCGGCCTAGGACATTGACTATCCTTCATAAATAGCTTTTGGTTAAAAAGTTTTAATTTTAGCTTTAATTATGTTTTAGATTTCTTTAATGTTTATCAGGTACATGATATTCCAGGAAGGATGAGGAGAACAAATTTAATTGTCTGTTTTTTTGACAAGAATCCTATCTAATAAAAGGGTAATATGCAAATTAACCATCACTCCAACACAAAGATGATGGCACCCAGTCCCTTCAGTCCTGTGGGAGTCCCCCGTCCTTTTAGCCTGAACTGATTACTATGGCAACTGAACCAAGAAGGTTTTCAGCAAGTGTGAGAAGCAAGCCTGGGCAGGATGGAGGAAGAGTAACTGGACTAAGGGCTGCTGCTGCCCAGGGAAGCCCTCAGAGTTCGGTTCTGAAACCGCAGGGACCTGCTCCAGCATGGGCTGGGGAGGAAGCACCACTGCCACCCACCCAGCACCAGGTACCTGTTAAGGAAGCGGGTCCAGATCGCAGGCACGAGGCCTTGCGGGGCTATCTTACCCTGAACCATGGTGACTGAGCTCTGGCAGGTGGCAGTGGCAGGTGCCTCCAGGATCACTGTCTACCCCTGGGCCACCTGCGAACACTGGTAGAGCTGGTGCAGGTTGAACATTTTAATAAAAATGGGATGCCTGCACCCCGCCCCACCATGCCCCAATTCGGGCAAGGAGAGGACAATGGGATTGGGGGTGCAGCCTTGAACCAATTAGGAGGCACTGTGGCTCTGGAGGGGCTGGGAGCAACCTTCAGTTGCGCTTGGAGGAAGAGGTGCTGAACCACCAGGATGGCAAAGGCCACCTGCTGGAGGTGTAAAGATGCAGAGGAGGTGGCTCTTGCTGGCACTGAGTTTGAAAAGCGCATGACAGCCTGATGGATGAAATCACCTTTCCGAAGAATGTGCACGAAGAGGTCATGGAGCTGCAGGCGCAGATCCATATGCTCAGATATGAGTTCAGGATGTATGGCAATGTGAATAATTCAAACGTTTACAATAAAAACACATGAGTACATTAATTCACTACTGTTAATGTTAAACTTCATGGAAAAAAATAGTCCTTTGAATCTTTGATGGTTAGAAATTAAAGACCTCAAATCATGTGCAATAAACAGTAAATAAAGCTACACTGAATGACAAAAAAACACACATCAGGGGCCAGGAAACATTCAAAGAACTGGAGAACCATTCCCAAGTCAGGAAAGAATGTCATAGGGTGTATATTATTGCTATGAATACAGTATTTCCTACTATTTACAACATATACAATGTAATGTATTAGATGCCTTCCTATCGCATGAAGTATGTATTCTCATAGAGTAATACTGGTAGATATGTTATAGCTATGGTGGTATGTCATATCCTATCTATACTAAAAAAAGGGTAATATGCTAATTAGACCAGATGTCCTTCTGGACAAAGCCATGGTGGCAGGGCCAAGGCAGAGGCAGTTAGGAGCTATCAGGCCAGGAGGGGAGGGCTGTTGGGAGTGATCAGGCTGGTGGGGGGGCAGTTGGGGGCAAGCAGGCTGGCAAGGGAGCAGTTGGGGGTGATAAGGCTGACAGGCATTTGGGGTGAGTGGGGTTGGCAGGCAGAGTGGTTAGGGGTGATCAATCAGGCAGGCAGGTGAGCGGTTTAGGAACCAGTGGTCCTTGATTGCGAGAAGGAGTTGTCTGATTGCCAGTTTAGGCCCAATCCAGGATCAGGCCTAAACTGGCAGTCAGATATCCCCCTGAGGGGTACCAGATTGGAGAGTGTGCAGGCCGGTCTGAGGGACACTGCTCCACTCTCTCATGCATGAATTTAATGCACTGGACCACTAATAGATTTATAAAAAAATATTTAAATATATTTCTACTAATATTTTTGGAAAGGAAAAAAAATCTCTTTGTAATTGAATGTCTTTAAACATGATTTGTCACTTTCTTCTTTGTTTTGGAAAATGATGGGCCAAATTGATGGTAAAAAATACAAGTTTATCTTAGCTTAACATTGCAATTTCTTGGGTAAATATTTGAAGATGACAAGTGTAGCCACAAAAAGCAAGTAATCTACTGAAATCATGTAGTGAATTACTTTACCTTGTGGATTGCAGAAATGACTCGTTTATTTGATGGCAGAGGACGAAATGGAAATCAAACATCATTATTTCAGGCAGCTTCCCCACAAGTCAACCATAACATTTCCCTTCTAGCTGGATCCTTTCATTGAAAGACCACAATCACTCCCAAATCCTGTATACTGTCATAATAGATGGCTGCCTTCATATGACTCCAATATTTATTAGCTTGGAAATACTTTAACCCAGGGACTTACGTAAGTACTGCACAGGGAATTCATTTTAAGCTACATTTGACCCCTTGTTTTAAAGGTGATCTTCAAACAGGGTTAAGGGAGATAAATCAAGTTTGCAACCCACTGTTTGCTTTTTCCTAATAAAAAGGAAATACAAAGAGGCTTTAAATGCTTCTAGCCTTTTTCTTCTTTTCTGCACTTTGGAACAAATAATTAATTACATATACCCAGAGATGTAATTTAATGTCTGTCATTTGGACTAGAAAGGAAAATAGATAAATCGCTCATGAAGAGAATACTTTAAAATTAAACTACACAACCAATGATTTTATTAGGTAGTGATGTGAAGGATACTTCTCATTAAAAGGAAAGTCAAGTAGAAGGAAACATGAGAAATAGGATAATAAATATTACACTTTTTTGGCAAACATGAGGAAAGGAAATCTTAAATTTTCAGAGTAAGATATAAAGAATTACCCACAAATATCAACTCACCTTAAAATGTCTCCCTTACATTTCATGAATGTGAAAAAACTTACAAAGCAGAATTTGTACAGAAATTTCTTTGCCCAGCTGCTGGTGTGGCTCATCTGTTGAGTGTTGACTTATGAACCAGGAGGTCATGGTTTGATTCCCAATCAGGGCATATGCCCGGGTTGCAGGCTTGATCCTTAGTAGGGGGTGTGCAGGAGGCAGCCAATAGATGATTTTCTGTCATCACTGATGTTTCTTTCTCTCTCTCCCTCTCCCTTCCTCTCTGAAATCAATAATAATATATTTTAAAAAATGAAATTTGTTTGATCCATGAAATCTTTGTCAGAGTCTGGGGCACGTCAGAGTGTATGTGAAGCTTTAGCTTCCTGGTGAGGCAAACAGGCTCAGTGTCCAATTCAGCTCCCCATCCCATTAGGCTGTTCTATTCCATTTGCTTCCTTCCCTTAATATCTAGCTATCTACAGTAACACCTTTATAGCCATGTAACTTCAGCTTGTCATCTATCATGACATTCTGATTACTTTCTTCTGCACTGGAGTCTGAATGTTTATTCCTGGTCTTATTATTAGGATTTTTTCCCATTAGTTCCCTATCAAATTATTATTTTTTCCTCCTTGAGATGAAAGTGCAGGCTCAAAGATAACTTTGTTTGGAGAATTATCTTCCAAAGTTGTGCCTTTACCTCAAGACAAGAAAGCAGTTACCGCAAAGTCTCATTTACCCAGTACAGACTCAGTTCCTTTCTCAGGATGAGGCTCAGCTGACTTGATTTCCAACACAGGTACCCTCTCCTGGTGAACAATCCTTGTTTTCAATCAGGCTTCATGTCCACTTCACAGAACATCTGGATAAGGGTATGTGACTTTCTGAAAATTTCTTTTGTACATGATCCTCTTCCTCCAACAAGAACCTGGTTTTTCTGCTTTAACTGACCTGGTGATGACCTGGCCCACCTTGTGCAATGCTGTTTTTAACTATACCATGGATGATTTTTTTGAGCTGTGTGCCTTCCAGGAAAATAGTTTTCCTAAACCTCTCTAATTATAAGAATCACCAGGGTACTTATGTAACTATATATATTATCAGATGCACAGCATCAAAACACTAGATAAGCATTAGGGAAATTGAATGTTAAATAATAATACTCAAGTGAATCTTATGATCAGAAAAGTCTAGAAACACTACCATAAAATATTGCTCTCTAAATCAGATGCCAGACTATCCTATATAATAAAGAGATAATATGCAAATTGACCATCATGCCCTCATACAAGATGGCCACCCCCATATGGGCACAAGATAGCTGCCATAAGATGGTTGGCAGGGGAGGGCAATTAGGGGTGACCAGGCTGGCAGGGGAGGGCAGTTGGGGGTGACCAAGCCTGCAGGGGAGGGGAGTTGGAGGGGACTAGGCCTGCAGGGGAGGGCAGTTGGGGGAGACCAGGCCAGTAAGGAGGGCAGTTGGGGGTGATCAGGCCGTCTGGGGAGCAGTTAGGTGTCGATCAGGCTCCAGGGGAGTGGTTAGGGGGTGATCAAGCTGGCAGGCATAAATAATTAGGGGTAATAAGGCAGGCAGGCAGGCAAGCGGTTGGGAGCCAGCAGTCCCGGATTGTGAGAGGGATGTCCAGCTGACTACTCAGACATCCCCTGAGGGGTTCTAGATTGGAGAGGGTGCAGGCTGGGCTGAGGTACACCCCCACCCAGTGCACAAATTTCATGCACCAGGCCCCAGGTGTTACCTAATCCTTTCTAGAGTGACTAGTTTCTATTTATTTACCTGCTATTACCCTGTTTCTTAAATTAACCTTTGAGTGTGAGAATCATAATTAGGTGAGGTGCTTGTCTGAGATGCAGGTGCCAGGCCTATGGAAGTAGACTCTTTGAGCCAAGGAATCTGCATTTTTCACATGCTCCCTTAGATAAAATCACTGATCTAACAATGTCCCTTCATTGTTCTAGAGCATTTCTTCTCTTCTATATTTTTAATTTGAATATAAACCAGGAATGTTGGTTAAATGCACATTCTGATTTAGTATGCCCATCTAGGTGGGGCCTGCAGTTCTGCAGGTTAGGCTAAGACTGCTGGTCTGTGAACCATATCAGCACAGGGTGCTCCCAAATTTCCAGAGCAAAATGGCCCAAATTATTGGACATCACAGAACCTGTAGCTTTCGTTTAATGGGAGAGGAGTGGACCTCATTGTCATCTAAACTCTGACTAGTCATAATCGCATTAATGGGACACAGGAAAATTCAGAACAAAACCTTCCTGTTTCTGAAGGACACACTCAGCCTTCTCAACTGTCATGATTGTGTACTTGCTGCCCAGAAACCCACACCTTTGCCTTTCCTAATGAGCCCTCTTCCAGACTGCCTGAGCCGCTAATCACCAATTCCTGGGCTAGACCTACTGGACCAAATATGTTCACTTATCCTTGTTTCCACATAAGTGGGATAAAGTCAGGCATAAAGTGGCCTTACACAAGGAGAGTATTGTCAATTTTTATTTCAATTCACATTTCTATGTTATTTTTTATTGGTTTCTTTATTTCCTTTTGTTTTCTCTAGCAGAAATCCATACTCATTTTCTAGGTTTCAGTTCTTGGGTAATTTTTTATTTCTTACCTAATTTTTCAGATCCTTTCCATCTTGTCGCTAATGAAAACCACGTGGTCATGAGTTGTTAATAAATGTGAACTCTCATTCTTATTCCAAAGTTTGCTTTCAGGTGGATCTCAGCATGATAGTTTGTTATTTTTAAATATTGGAGTTGGGACCAAATCTAAGTAGTACAGATAGTTGTTGCTTTTTTTTAGAGTGATTGTCTTGCTAATTAATCTCCTCATAGTGTTAGTTTAATCCTTCATTCCAAATTCCACATTGCACAATTATTTCAAACTCTAAGGCTCTGGATTTCCTTCAGTAATTTTCTTAACTGTATATCAGAAAATATACAAAGGTTTCTGGTCTGTATGCCCACATCATCAGTATCACATAGGGATTTTTTAATGCCCCAGTCCCCACTTCCAGTGATTCGAATTTAGTAGATTAAGGGAATGACAATGATTCTTCATTTTACAAGAGCAGGAGCCCTAGCCAGGAAGCTCAGTTGACTAGAGCACCATCCTGATACTCCAAGGTTGTGTGTTTGATCCCTGGTCAGGACACATACAAGAAGCAACCAATGAATAAGTGGAACAACAAATCAATGTCTCTCTCTCTCTCTCTCTCTCTCTCTCTCTCTCTCTCTCTCTCTCATAAATCAATAAAAATTAAAAAAAAATAAAAATAAGACCATAGGCTTTGGTAAACTCTTGTTCTCTCTTGCCTTCAACATATGAAGCATTGTGCAGACCACTCAGCAAGACTCAGAAATAGCCCTAACTGGTTTGGTTCAGTGGATAGAGATTTGGCCTGCGGACTCAAGGGTCCCAGGTTCGATTCCGGTCAAGGGCATGTACCTTGGTTGTGAGCACATCCCCGGTGGGGAGTCTGCAGGAGGCAGCTGATCAGTGTTTCTCTCTCATTGATGCTTCTAACTCCCTATCCCTCTCTCCTTTCCTCTCTGTAAAAAATCAATAAAATATATTTAAAAAAAAAAAACTCAGAAATATACCTGACAAGTATCATGTAAGCTGGGATTGTCCTGTCTACTTCCAACTCCATCTATTTCACCTTTAAGCTTTATAGACTCTATCTCCACATCATATCCTAAGTCATTCTCTCCTGTCAATATCTGCTTCTCTTTCTTCTTTTCTTTGAAGACATTATTTTAGTTTCTTACATGAGCTAAGTATCCTCCTGCTCTGGGTATTAGAAGATGAATTTTTCTGTTTAAGGAGCAATTCCTTCCCACCTACTACCACTTCACCTGTTTAACTTGTGCTTATACTTCCCTGCTCAGCTTAAATTCATTAACTTTGGAAATATTTGCCAAAATCTCTGATGTTTAGTTTCTAGGATACTGTAATAAATAAATCAGAAGACAGGGCACCTGCTCTCATGAAGTGTATACTCTAGTAGAAGAAATGAGTCTGAAAAAGTAAAACTAAGAACAAGAGTTAATTTTATAAGTTCTTTGGCAAAAATTAAAAGGATAATGTGACAGTACGTGGATGAATGACTGGTGTCTCTATAATGGTGATCACAGAAAATCTCTTGGAGTAGAGGACATTGAAATGAGCTCTGAACACAATAAGGAGCCATCTATGGGTAGATTAGAAGAAAGAGAGAGACAGGGGCAAGGTTAAGTCAAGATTTGGAAGACCAAGTGAGGGATTTAGATTTTTGCTCTAAGCAAGATGGGAAGTTATGTAAGGGGTTTAAGCAAAGGCCTTGGATATGATGTGACAGGCGGGGATACTCACCACTATACTAACGAGGATGAGCTGTGGATATGATATGATTTATGAATCTAAAAGACTCTGGCTGCTGTGTGGATGAAAGATTTCAGAATGGTAAACCTGGATGAGAAAGGGTGCTTGGACAAGAGTTGAGGTAACAGATATTGAACTGTGGTCCTGAACACCTTAATATCAGACTTCTTGCCTCTAGAATTGTGGGTGAATAAATTTGGTCATTTTAAGTCACCAAGTTTGTAGTTATTTGTTTTGACAATCACAGGAAATTAATATACCACTTTGGAAAAAAAGAGAGAGAAAGAAATAAAAATTTAGATGATGTGCGCTGTCATGCCTATGATTCCCTGCACTGAGCATAGGCCCAGAATGTGACACTAGGGATGTCGTCGTAACTCTAGTTGATAAAGACAAATCTATTTCCTCCAACATGTTAGGTGTGTCCTGATTGTTGGCCTGGGGCTGCTGGAGCTGGGCTAACTATGTGGCTTGTTAGGGTTTATATTTGATTTTCTCTGGTTCATCCTAAATTAAAAATAGGGAAAAATTATAGACATCATCAATTATTAATCAAGTCTTGACCATTTGAGGCTGATTGTTACAGGGGTTATTGTTTAGCTTCCTGGATAGTTACTAGAGGTAATAGTCTGGCTTCCAGAAAGTCTCTCCTAGAGCAAGCTGGTTTCCTGGCTGGTCATTGTAGAAAAGGGGTTGGCTTTGGGGAAGCTTGGGAAGCTTGCTGCAGTATAGGACAGAATTCTACTTTTCTACATGGTCCAGCCATTGTCCATTTGTATATTCAGTCTGTTGGCCTAGTCAGACTTTGGTGAAGACTGAGAAGGCATCATCTTTGGGCTGGATGATGTGGTACACCATGTACCTATCAACAGTGACACATCAAGAGAAAGCCCCCCAGCATGATTTGTTCAAACCTCCCACTGAAGACACAAAGGTTTTTGATGAGAAGATGTTCAGAGCCAACCAAGGGGAGTTTCACCACTTTATTAACTGCTTCACTTTGAAAAAGATGAAGATTGTGGATGGAGTTGCCTCAGCTGATGAAATGGCAGCAGATCCTGAACAAACAGCTAAGGACAATCACAGCAGGAAAAAAAAGACTCCCCTCAGGGATAAGCTTTAACTCTGGGGAGGTTAGGCTTTTATGTGGAAAACAAGCTTACCAACTACAATTATATTTTAGACTTTCAGAAAGACAAGATACTGACTTCAATGCAGCTAAAGGATACATTATAGTGTTATTTTGAAGCAGTGCCACTAGGCTTAATAAATAGGGTTGTAAACTCAATTGGTAAGAACAGAAATATCCTGCCTGCTTATTTGCATTCAACTAAACTGTGTTGGTTAGCCTTATTGCAGAGGTCAAGTGGTACCTGCTTACAGACAATGTTCCTGGCCTTTTTGCAACAGCATAACTTGAAAGTCCTTTTTCTCTATACCATGCCCTCATGCCCTCCTCCATCCTGCAAATCTCAACTCATAAATCACCACCATGTCAAGGCCTCATGTTTTCATGTTCTCAGAGTTGGGTAAAACAATGAATGTTAATCTGCTTTTAACAGGCAATTAGGTGACCTTCAATATTGCCAGTCACATCATCCACACTGCAATGGATGGTTAAACCCTCAAACTATCAATTCATATTGGCCAAAACCTACAGAAAGAATGTTCAGAATGCATTGGTGATGGCTCGTTAACACCCTCAAGGAAGAATTTAAGAAGTGAACTAGGCCAGTGTGGCTCAGGTGGTTAAGCACTGTCCCATGTACATGCCTGGGTTTCAGGCTTGAATACCACTAGGGAGCATGCAGGGGGCAGACAATCAATGTTTCTCTCTCATAGATATTTCTATCTCTCCATCTCCCTCACTCTCTCTGAAGTCAATAAAAACATATAAAAAAAGAATTAATTGAGGACCCTCTGGAAACATTGAGAGTGTAACAAAGAGATCCAGTGTGATTCTCAACTAGGGGCAACATGTCCCCCTGGGGACTTTGGCAATGTGTGGAGACATTTTTGTTCATCACATTAAGGGAGTGCTGCTGGCATCTAGTGGGTAGAGAGAGACAGGGGTATAACTAGCAACTGGCACTAATCAGATCAATTAACATGTGGGAAGAAGGAAAGACCAAAATCAGTTTCAAGGAATGAAGATCTTGTAGAACAAGGCACAAAGCATCTTTTCTTGCCCAGTGTCTAGAGGACTTCCTATTTTTCTCCTTTCTCTCATGACTGATACTCTGAGACTACACCAAGGACCTGGGTGTATAGATGCAAACAAAACCTACTTCATCTCTGTGTCCCAACCTCACTGTTCTTATGGAGCATATCTAAGTTTTCTAGTTGATGATTGACTGTTTTCCTTAAAATGTAGCCATAAATATTTTTTATAGTGATGGCCAGAATGTCATGACAACCAAGATAAATATAAAACTGATGTTTTATATTGAATATAAACAATCATGGAATGGCCCCTGGTGCTACTACATTCTTTGTCCCTTTATCTTATCTATTATTAGTATTTGTGTTATAAAAGACAAAGTACTATAACAATAGTCTGTTAGTGGAAAATAATCTGCACAGAATTGCTGGGTCATCTGTTCTGTTCTGACCCAATCTTCCTGCTAGCAAATTACTGTGTAATAAATTGTTATATTCTGCAGAGTTGCCTGCTTCATTTGTTGATCTTAAGATACCTTCTTGTTATGGTGGTCATTACACCTTTGCCCCACCATCAAACACTGGGTTACCAGGCAATCTCCTAGAGCAAAGCCACCCAACTACACAGGACCCCTGTAACTTTCAACTGTTACTGTAGAGGGAACTTAACATTTAATTGACTATTAGGAAAAAAGGGAGTACTTGGAGAAGGAAATCAGTCATGTTCTCAAAACAGTAGATCTGAGGGGTGACCATTAAGAGCTTAGTACAGAAAATCTCAGTGCCATAAAGACATCTGAAGATGTTATGTAAAGATTTGACTTTTCACCTCCAGAGCTGGTTTGTGCTAATTTCACAGTGAACAGCTACGCCAAACCGGAACACGTGCACCATCTGGAGCACTCAGCTGGGTGTTTTGAAAGTTGTGGTAGGCCAGTCTAGATGCTGTGTTTAGACACATGTGGCAATATTTTTAGAAAATTTTTAAAAATCTCAGTTTCTGGGACTTTACTCTTTGCTAAGGCACTCCGAAGGATGCATTTGCTTTTAGTCAGTCTACTACATACTTCATTTTATTTTAAAACTATGGTTTAGTTTTTGAGGTGACTGCTTTTATTCCAGACATTCTGCATATGCAATTTAGGGCAGTGACACTGATTCGAAACTGCATGGCCATTAGGGATGATAATTTCACTGTGGTGTCAGGAGTGACTTTGGATCCAGGTGACACAGACATGAAGACTGACCTCAGTCCTTACTGGAGCATGCAGCTGGGGAGATGCAGACTGACCCTCCCTGCAAGGAGCCTACATTTGGGTTTCCGTTTAGTGCTGCCATGAAGTGTGGAAATCATTATGTTTCTATAGGAAGTAAAATCTAGTCATCACTCATACTAGGAATGCTCTGTTTAGCTCACCCACACTGACAAGTGGAGGCTAATCAGGATGTTTGAAGCTTTAAAACCATAATACAGAACGTGATGAAATCCGACAACTACTCAAGGGGAAGCTGAACAGACACTTATGGAAACAGAAAAAAAGGATATTCATGAATGGAGGTGAGAGTTGATTTGGTAACCATTGATAACCTTGATATTCTCAGAGGGTTCCTTCCAAGTTAGAGTATGTAAGAGCCACTTGGAGAGGGAGAGAGCCAGAAGTGCAAGTTTTCTCTTTTGGCTATTGACCTTGTGCCATAGGTAGAAAGTCTTTAACACTGAATGTGCTTTCTGATTATTGTTTTTTGGGGGGTGTTTTTTGTTGTTTTTTTGCATATAGCCACAGAGAATAGGGCTCCCTTTGGAGGCTTTGTCCCTTGTCAAGGTAAGAGGAAGCTCGTCTTTCAAATCAGGTTAGGGAAGAAGCCACAGAACATCTACTGTTTATACTGGATTCTTCTAGATGAACTTGCCATCTCCTTAACAGTTCAGAACAACTGAATTTAGAGATTAGTTGAGAGGCCTCTGCCTGAGAATGTTTTTATTCTGACTGGTTTTAAAAAGAGTTTAAAAGAGTAAAACATTCTTTGTTTAAAGAATATTCCCTAGCCAGCAAGCAGTGTGTCACTAAGGCTATCTAGACACTTATGGGACTTCACCTGTGCCTTGTTCAAGATTCTCCAAAGGTACAAGTGAGCCCCTTTGAATGCATGAATGTTCCTGTTGTGTGAGCTCAGGTGAGGTGTTGGGGCCTGTGTGGAATTCTGTAATCATTTCTATTCATTAGCACCATTCATAACACTTCAGCCTCCTTACCAGCCATTGTTGAGTGGGAGAAATATACATAAGTGAAAGTTCTCATGCCACTGGGAGCCAGTCTCCTGTCTATACATCTACATCTGTGTTTTCTCTCTAAATCTGTATATTGAACACCAGTATCTAAAGTTTGGGTCCTTGATGAAGGTGGGAACTACTTTAAGTTCTTTCTTACCAAAACCAAAGAACATTTGTAAAGTTGATCTTAGTATAGACCATATGGAGAATGATACATCTGCTCTTACACAACTGAGAATATAGGGACTTTCTGAATCAGAGATCAAACCAAATCTTGATTGCTTGGTATGGGAGAATCAGTCACCAGAGACCTAATTAATATGTTTGGTCTGATTTTCTATACTTTTGGTAGGCTGCAATCTTTAACAGCAAGAGAAATTACTATCTTGCAGATCCCTCCAAGTGCTTACCTTTCATTCCTTCAATATCCTCTTTCTTAAGGAGTGTTTACATTGTCCAGTGTTTCTGAAGCCAAAGAAAATACAACCCTCTTAGAGAGCACAAGGGTACTAAAGTATCAGAATGAAGAATGGAGTGATTATCCCCCAATACCCTCATAAGAGAGGGAGAATAGAGGTGGCTGCTTTCTTTCTTGCTGGGAGGCTTTCTATGAACACATACTGGCTATTTATAGACTATTAGTCACCATATTTCTAAAATGTGGTTTTAAGACAAAGATTTTGGCATGCTCTAAAGTAACTCACCATTTGTCCTTTACTGCATTAGAAAATACCATTCCCATTTAAATTAATTAAAATAGTTAAAATCTAAACTTTAATGGGAAAGATGGTTGGAGTCTTTTGTTTTTTTTTCTAATTTATGGCCTGGTGCTTCACTTTTCTTCAATTGTTTTTATTTTAATACTGAGGGTGGGGAATGGGGGGGGACAGTTACTATGATTGTTTTGTTTCTGAATCTGTTATGCAACCTTTTAGAATTATTCAAATCCCCAATTTAACTCATGAAGTTTCACTCTTATCCTGAATGCAAATGGTACAAGATCTGTAATTTTTAAATATATTTTTATTGATTTCAGGAAGGAAAGGAGAGTGAGAGAGAGATAGAAACATCAATGATGAGAGAGAACCATTGATTGGCTGCTTCCTGCACGCCCCGCATTGAGGATAGAGCCTACAATCCAAGCATGTGCCCTGACCAGGAATTGAATCATCACCTCTTGGTTCATAGGTCAATATTCAACCACTGAACCATGCCAGCTAAATATGTTTTTATTGATTTTCTCAGAAAGAGAGGAAGGGAGAGATAGAAACATCAATGAGAGAGAAACATTGATTGACTGCTTTCTGCAAACCCTCTACTGGGGGTCAAGCCTGTGACCCTGGCATATGTGCTAACCAGGAATCCAACCAGCAATCTCTAGGGGCCTAGGATGATGCTCAACTATCTAAGCCACATCAGTTAGGCAAGAGTTGTAATATTTTTAATTGTCATTCACACTCCATGATCCCTCAAGCTATACTTTACTATAACTTCATTTTTGAGAGTTCATTGTTTCTTTTTTTCTGATGCAATAGACATCTTGATAAAATTGTAGCATTAATATTTTAAAATTTTAATTTAATGTTGATAAGAGAACTGGTTATTTGCCATCTTTCTCACTATTCACCCACTTGTCTATTTTCCCATGACATTGGATATTGATAGAAACTTTCCAGACTTTAGTCACATGAAACAGCTTGCTTATGCCACAATATCAGATACTGGGATGGTAAAGGAGTCACCAATCCAAGAGACCTAGGTTCTGATGCAAGTTATTTGTTCTTTATGAAACGTAGTTTCCTCATCAGTAAAATGAGACTTTGGATTAGTTCAGTGAACAGCAAGAGTTCACACAAATAATTACAAGATCAATAGCAATTCAGGCCAATATTTATTGAGCAGCTATTACATGTTTGTTTTGTTTTTTAATATGCCAGGAACTAGCTAGTACCCATTGGAGCATGAAGTGAGAAAGCAGACTAGGAAGTGAATAATTTTCATACATTAATAATACTTTGAGAACTAAATTCAAGAGCAGCAAGAGAAGCTATAAAAAATGGCTTGAGCCCACGAGTTTTTTTCAGTTCTTCAAAAATCAAATGAAATGCTCACATTTGCTCTAAGACTGACTAAATAACTAAAATAGCTAGTTTCTTTCTGGTAGCTGGAAAAATTTCAACTTTGTTTGGCAAGATTGGTTCTATTATGCTGATCCAGAGCCCTGGTTGGTAGCTAGAGCCATAAATAACAATTTCAGCACCTGTGGCATGTGACGTTCCTGTATGTGCCCTGACTGGGGATCAAACCCACAACCTTGGCACATGGGATGATGCTCTAATCAACTGAGCTATCTATCAAGGCTAAAATTAACTTTAGCTCTCATTTTGTAGCTTGTAGATGGGTGTTATTACCAATGTACACCATCTGGTAACTTTCTATTTTAACTATGCATTCTTGCTAACTAGATTCTGAACTTTTAAAATCATTATTTTAAATTTATGTGACTAAACATTCATGACCCGTGGCAAAAAGTCTTGGTCATCCTGCCCTCATTAGAGTCCTAAATTTTATTTAAAATAAGAGAAGATATTATCAGTTAAAGCAATTTGTTTCACAAACCAACATTTTCAAATGTGAAGTCTATGAAATAAAAAGCAAAAGAGAGCCCTCAGTGGTTAAAAGACTCCATGCTCCCAGCCAGGTGATAAGGATTTTCAAACTTTGTTCTTCATGTGTCTGCAGTGTTCAGTGTTTGGCACTTAGTGGGCACTTGGTACAAATTTAATTGGAAGCATGCCAATGGACCAGAAATATCACAGCAATCCTATATGGTTGCTAATGTCCTTCAAAAGGCTAGGCCTAGGTCAATCTCTAAAGGCTAGGATGTGCTCTAAACTCCAGAATGTGTTGTGTGGACAGAACCTTGAGCTAATTGGATACCCTCTTCACATGTTTTGTGAATTAAAACCTCTGCAGACACACCCTTGGGCACTATCACCTCATGTGAGTGGTCTGTGTGGTTTTGATCTTTTCTTCTGGTGTAATATTTCTTGCTTACCTCTATCTTTTAATTTTTGTTATGTCCATTTGTGTAATTTTTTTTCTTTTTTCTTTTTTAAAGCAATAGAAATATCTTGCAGGGGCACCTGGACAGGACAAAACAGCCAACATCGGCCCTAAGTAACTATTGTGGAGGCCTGGGCATGCTCAGTAATTCCCTGACTCATTTTCCCCTCTTCTTTTGGCTATAAAGTCACAAATATCATAACTCAAGGCAGAATTTTTTCCTCCTTCTTCTCCCTCTCCCTTTTCTTCTCCTTTTTCTCCTTTTCCTTCTCCTCCTCCTTCTTTTTAAATCCTTTCTTTTCTTTTTGCCCCTAAGAGTTCAGTTTACAAGGTTGTTCAAGAAATATTCTCCTATTTATAGTTCTGCTACTTTTATATTTCATATACACATATATTCCTTCTTTACTAAATGCTATGAACTACTTTGTTGGTTTGGGAAAAATAGGCAAATATGTTTATATAAAACCATGCAGAATATAAAAGGGAAAGAACATGTTTTGAGCTTAGAAAATTGGAATTGCATAGATAAGGAAAATAATTTTCAGTTAAAGTCAGGCATGAGAATTAGATCTGGAATTATTACGAATCCTTTTTACTAAAGTATAACATAGTTTAAAATGCATAACAGAAAAGTTAATAGATTAGACTATAATTTTAAACTACTGTACTTTAAAAGAAAACCAAAGAGCTTTTATGCATATATGCATAACCCATGGACACAGTTTGGGTCAGCCTGCCTTGAGGGCAATTTGTCAAAAGCTTTTAGAAGCACTTGTCTTTAGATCTACCAATCCCACTTAGTATTTTATTTAGAAAATATTTTGAGCAACTATGATGCAACTCATGGTTTCTAGTTATTATAAATTAAATTTCAAGGACTAAACCTATCCTAAGGAAATAATCAGATAACAGCACATTCATTTTACAAAGATGTTATTAATAATAGTGAAATATTGAATGTAAGTTAAATGTCCAACATGAGGAAGTTAGCTAAGCAAATTATGGTACATCCATGCAGTGAAATGTACTGTAACCATTACAAGGAAAAGTAAAAGTGCTCACAATATATTGTGGTGTGAAAAGGGCTAGTAACAGATGGATATATGCAGACTAATCCCACTATATAAATGAGTAGAAGAAAATGCTAGATTTGTATACCACCCTCCAAATAAAAGTATCACTCGATGGATGGGTTTTTAAATATTCTTTATATTTTCTATCCACACTGAACATTGATTATCATTACAAGCATACAAATATTTTTATTTATTAAAAATGGTTCCTCAAGAATAAGATATGTGGATTTGAACATCATAATTGGTCAACACTTACTAAGAGGGAGATAAAAAGCTCTTTACTAATTAAAATGTTTAGTGTTGGACTTAATGAACACAAACACCAAGAATTTAAATCTAATAAAACCAAAGTTGTTTCTCAGCCCCAGGCCAAAAGCCATTTTGCAGACACCATTTTGTGGTTGCAGAGACTCATATGGTGCTCTTATAAACAGGGTAAAGTCATCTATTCTCTGATTTTACCTCTTCTGAGAAAATTCTGTCATTTCCCACACATGGTGAAGATCCACAGCTATTCCTGCAAGGATTCACAAGAACAGTAAACTTGACATAGGTGGAATCTTTCATAATGGGTGAAATAATCCATCATTTCCTATCTAGGTTTAAGAGGTTGACCTTTGTCTAACATTTTTCTTGGAAGAAAGAATACTTTAACCCAAAAGAGATACATATACACAAATAACTCAAAGATGGGTGAAGAGAAACTCAATAAAATAACTTCTTTACCAACCTATTACTTTCTCTTTTTAAAAAATATATTTTATTGATTTTTTACAGAGAGGAAGGGAGAGGGATAGAGAGTCAGAAACATCGATGAGAGAGAAGCATCGATGAACTGCCTCCTGCACACCTCTCACTGGGGATGTGCCTGCAACCAAGGTATATGCCCTTGCCTGGAATCGAATCTGGGACCCTTGAGTCCGCAGACCAACACTCTATCCAGTGAGCCAAATCAGCTAGGGCCAACCTATTACTTTCAATGTATCCAAAATATTATTGCAAAGAAGGTAAACTACTAGAATTGGGTATTACTTACTTTATAAAAATTTTTATTGATTAATCTTATAGAAAAGAGGAAGGGAGATTATCTGTATACATAAAAGGCTAAGCTACCAGCCAATCGGCTGATCAGCTGACCAACTGACCAGCCTCACACTGACCACCAGGGGGCAGACACTCAATGCAGGAGGGGAAACCACAGACATGGAAACATGGAATAGACTGATGAATCTCAGAGGGAAGTGGTGTGGAGGAGGGCATGAAGAGATTAACCAAAGATCTTATATGCGTACTAGAGACCTGGTGCATGGATTCTGCACTGGTGAGGTCCCTCTGCCTGTCCTGTGTCCTCTAGCAATCCGGGATCCCTCAAGGGATATCAGAGAGCCAGTTTCGGCCTGATCCCCATAGACCAGGCTGAGGGACCCCACTAGTGAGAGAGAGAGAGAGAGAGAGAGAGAGAGATATTTGTTGTTCCTCTTATTTATTCATTTTGGTTGTTTCTTGTATGTGCCCTGACAGAAGATCCAATCCTGATTCTAACCAACTGAGCTCTTCTCAGTTTGGCCAGGGTATTGTTTATTTTGATGTGGAAGACATCCACTGTGCTTTTTCTTCTTCTTTTTTTAAAATATATTTTATTTATTTATTTTTTTCAGAGAGGAAGGGAGAGGGATAGAGAGTTAGAAACATCGATGAGAGAGAAACATCCATCAGCTGCCTCCTGCACACCCCCCACTGGGGATGTGCCCTCAACCAAGGTACATGCCCTTGACCAGAATCCAACCCAGGACCCTTGAATCCGCAGGCCGATGCTCTGTCCACTGAGCCAAACCAGCCAGGGCACCTTTTCTTCTTTTTTTCTTGATTTATTTGATATAGATGAGCTGACAAGAAATAGGTGTGACTCAGGATGGCCATATATTTATATTTCCAGTTTGTTGTGCATTTTAAATGGTGTATTCCATAATCCTATAATGATGTGTGGTTGTTTTTCTTTCCCCAGAATGTCGAGTTGTGAAGTCCACTTCTTACACCAAAATAGCTTCGTCGTCCCGCAGGAGCACCAACAAGAGCCCAGGACCTTCCAGGCGCAGCAAATCGCCAGCATCAACCAGCTCAGGTAAAGCAACAAAGGAGACTGTGAAGAAAGTGCCTTGTTTATGACCCGTAACAAGCAGAGGGTGTGTGAAATCCAGAGTGTGAGGGTTTTATGATAATGTAAATTCCGGTTTATAATTTTAGAACATGTAAGAGTGGAGGAGCAGATTTTCCTGGGTCTAACATGTTGGCTGTAAGACAAAACATTGAGTTTGGAAAAACTAACTTAGGTGAAATCAGAAAACCCAGATTTGCCCACAAATAGAAGCATACTACTGACTTGCATGATTTCTACCACAAAAATTAATTTTTCAGGCTAAAGGCCACTAACTCTATAAGTTCCTGTTAAAGCATTTATTCCACTTGGGACTGGCTTATGAAGAATTTCCAATCTATATTTGCTAAATTTTAGTTTACCATTGGTCCCCAGCAAGGCTGTGGAGCTAATGGCAGTGGGAATGAGAGCCTGGTGCAGGGATAGCTGCAGTAACTTGGCCTGTGTCCTGACTCCTGGGTTCTAGTGCTGGTATTGGAGCAGAAAATGTACTCATAAAATGACTATGTCAGTGCTGCCTTTTCTTTACTTGGTCTTAAAACTGATATGAGTAAGTTAGGTTGTTTTGTTTTTCTGCCTTTGTGACCTTTTTTTTAAAACTCAGGTGTAAGATCTATTTCATTATTAATTATTTATTAAAGATATAAACTGTGGAAAGGTATTATTAAATGATACATATATGAAAGTGATTGTCACCTGATTTCATAAAGATGGTGACGTTCTTAAGAAAAGGCCGTTAGGGCCTATTCAGAGGCTTTCTTGTACTCAGTAGCATGGGCCTAGAGGGACGTCAGTGTTCTCTAGGCTGGGCCTACAGGTCTGCCTCTGACACACTCACCAACTATTATATTACTATGTAAGTTATAACCTCTATATTTAAAAATGGAGGTGCTATAATCTGCTTTTCCTAATAATAAGTAAAACTGAAATCTTCAAAGTCTTGGAAGCAGGAACTCAGCAAGCTGGACAGAGCACTGAGCCTAACTTGGTCCTCTAGGAGTCCCCTTCTCAGGGCTTTACTGATTCCCTAGACATTCTCCAGAGACCTTGCTGCTCTTTGACACTCACTTGAAGAATAGCAGCAATGTTATACCACTGTCCCCTTCTCATAGCATGAGCTACATTGGAATCAGTCAGGGAATGAGTCTCCAAACATGGCTGGCACTTGAGATGCAGCTTGTTTAACCTGCCTAGTTTAAGGGTGGGCTGAGAATTCCTCCCTTAGTATGACAGAGCTCACCAAGATTGGATGAACACTGAAAGGAGACTTTGCTAAAGGTTAAGGTAATGAGACTCAATGTTTAGAGCATGAGTGTCACTTGGTAACTTAGTAAAGTTTATCATTCTGATCCCTATCTCCTTTAGCAAGTATTCCAGATTATTCAAATCATACATCTATAAACTTTTAGTTAGAGAAACAGTTGTTAAAGAAGTGGTTCCCAAAGTATGATTCTTTGGACCACTAATATCATCATCACCTGACTTGTTGGGAAAGCAAGTCTTGAGCCCCTTCCCAGACCCACTGAATCAAAAATTTTGGAGTTGGAGCCCAGCAACCTGGGTTTTCCAAGCCCTCCAGGTGATGCTGATGCTTACTGTGTTATGGATACAAAATGGAAGTAGAGGAAGTCATTTGACTCAGGGTAATCTGGGGTGAAAAATAGAGCTTGTTCATCTTCATTTATTGGCATGACAGACATGACTTCTTTTCTACCTCCCTGTTTACTTCTGAGTGGCAATACTCATCTATAACCCTTGCAACCCAAGGGTTGCAGACCTGTAGATACCTTGAAGTATAAATCTGAAGTGTTGGTCAAGATAACAATGAGCAAAAGAGGAGCCAACTATCTTTTCTACTTCCTTACCATGGCCAACTTTCAGAGCAGGGACAATTTCTGTCTGAAGATTATCCCTCCCCTGAAAACTGATATTGTGGAAAGTCTCTCCCTTCAAGAGAGACACATTTTCACACAGAAATGTGGACCAACACAAAATGACAGTGAGGCTGGAATTGCTACATGTACAACTCCCCTAGGAGACCTTAGCTTGTTCATTAACCAACTGGCAGGTTAAAACTGTGCTCTTTGGAGGATATTTAGCTTTGATCAAAGAATATTCCTCATTTTCTCTGAGCAAACCTAAACTGTAGAATGAAATCCCATGGGGCAGTTAGAGAGAAAAAGATCATGGGCCCAGCCAGCCTGTTGCCCCTAACATCTTTGCTATTTAGTACAATCATAAAAGGATGTGAAGGAGCAAGAAGCTCCACATTAACAGAAACATTATCAATACTAGTGAAAAACATCAATAGTAAAAAGCAGAATTAGTTCCTAATCCAAACTAACTGTCATTGACAAATTTTACTGAACCTTTATTTTCCTTTTTGTCTTAGAATATGCCATGAATTTTAAAATATCAGGTATAGTTGGGGTGAAACATCTACTAATGAGTGTTTAAGCCAAATCTTATTGCTTTTACAATATAGATATTTCAAGAAACTCAGCATAGCTATTAATTTTTATAATTGTTTTGCACAGGTTTTGTTTTTAAGAGCTATAGGCAGTTCCTAGGTTTGGGTGGAAGTCTCTTTTCTATTTTTCATTTTGTCCCCATAAGTCAAGGAAGGGAGGAGGATGCTCAGATTACTGTGCACATGTCACAGAATGGAATCCTGAGACCTGGAGCACTTACTGTCTGTTGCTAAGATTTCCACCACAGATGCAAGAAAAGTGACCCTGCACTTTCAGTCTGTCTGTGGCAGCCAATATTGAATAGGGGAATATAGGAGGAAAACTTGGAAACAAAATTTTTGCAACTCAAGTTTTACTTTGTGAATAGTAAAGAGCCTGGTTTACTTCAAAAAAATCTAAAATTTGAGTTAAAATAAAAATAATCATGAATCTAATCTTAAAAAAATTAAAAATGAATTCATTAAAAATGAATACAGAAAATTATTTCACTTTAAAATTAACTGGTCAGTGTTCAGCATCTCTAAGATTATATAAATCTCATAAATATGATACATCCTATCTAATAAAGAGGGAATATGCTAATTGACCCTCATGGCATCAAAAATATGGCGGTGCCCACAGCCAATAAGGAGGGAATATGCTAATTGACTGCCACACCCTCAAAGATGGCAGTGCCCACAGACACAAGATGGCTGGCAGAGGAGGGCAGTTGTGGGCCATCAGGCCAGTAGGGGAGGGCAGTTGGGGGCAATCAGGCTGTCAGGGGAGCAGTTTGGTGTCAATCAGGCTGGCAGGGGAGTAGCTAAGGGGTGATCAGGCTGGCAGGCAGAAGCAGTTAGGGCCAATCAGGCAGGCAAGCAGGCAGGCAGGCAAGCGGTTGGGAGCCAGCAGTCCTAGGTTGTGATAGGGATGTCTGACTGCCGGTCATCCAGCAGTCCGACATCCCATGAAGAGTTCCAGATTGGAGAGGGTGCAGGCTGACAACATCCCCCCCCCCCTCCAAGTGCATGAATTTCATGCACTGGGCCACTAGTTTAATTATAATCTTATAAATATGGATGAATGTATTATTTACCAAAGTAATTTCAGAAACTCAAAAAAGCAGATAAGCAAATGTATTAAATGTATTTGTATTTGTTGCTGCCAACATTTGGAACTGTCATTGCTTTTATAAGTTTAAAATGGGTAAGTTACACTATCTTATATTGCCTCAAACAAGCATTTATGTTTTCTATTGTTTTCTCAAAACAATCTTTTCAACTAGAGTTGAACTTAACTAATCTAGTTGATTTGATCAGCATTAACTTGAAATTTGTGGTAGGGATGCCATGCCAGGTAATCATCTCCATAAAGAAATGAAATCCAAATTTATTCTAAAATCAATGTGTTCTTGAAAAATTAACACTTCATTCAAGGTTTCTTTAGCTGCAGGATCAAAATTAATCCAATGGCACTGTTCATGTTTTGTTTAATGTGCATATACATTTTTACACTTGCATTTTGTCCTAAAAGATATGCCAGACAATCATTTCTTGGTTATATAACTGCTTATAATATGCAATGACTGCCTCTTAATTCTGACTTGCTACCAAATCTTACTACCTTGCTCAAATTTAGAGAGGATTTATAGAACAGCAGTATATGGTCACAAATACATGGATTATGCCAGTGACCGCAAGACCACTTTCTTTCCTTGGGACTTAAGCCCAGGTTTTAGGAACCCAATGCTATTTACATTTCTTTTCTGGGCCAGTGTGGCTGCTTGGTGTCAGGGGGAGCCCCTGCCTTGGCCCTCCACTGAGCTAGTCTATGACTCCTGTCTGAACTCAGGTATGGCTCTTATAACAAGTGGAAAAGAGCAGTGAGTTATCTCTATTTTGATTGTGTCAACATTTAAAAAAATAGCCTGTTCAGTGTTTTTCATAAGTTATAAACACTGGAATATGAATAATTTTACTTTTATACCAGTTACATTTTAATCATTGATGTTGCCCAAACCCTAATCACCACTATGGAACCTGACTTTTTAACAACAACAAATCTTTGGTCTTCCTCCTAATCTATTAACTTAAAGTTTGAAATAATTTCTACTTTTGTTTTTCAATTTCTACTTCCAGTATCATCTTTCTACATTATACTAAGATTAGAGCATAGTATAAAGTTAAAATTTGCTTCAGTTTTCATGTCATGCTACTATTCATGATAATATTGTTACCAATGAAACATCATAGTTTGTATGCATTGTTATCTTTGATTTTTTTGATTCTCCCGATGATCTCCCAACAACAAACAACATGACATGATTATTCATTATATAATAAGGAGGAAACAGAGGCAGGGCTGGGGGAACTGGTTGGTCCAGAGTTATAGAGTTAATAGTGGCAGCTCAGGGCTGGGACCTGGGACTTCCAGTGTTCCAGACACAGCAGGCTGGCAATGCTTAATAGCTTTTTCTTCACCTCTTCTTAATTAAAGCTTTGATCCCCAGGAAATAAGTAATACAGTCCCTGGTTTAAGATTGCAATTTATAGCATCATAACACTTTGCAATGAAAACCTAAGTATTAGTCCTGGACATCAGCATTTCAGGAGGTAAAATAATTCAGCCCAACTTCATGATTTGTGTCAGTGGTAGACAGAAAGTTACCTTTGTAAGCCAATATTCGAATAATAATGAGAATATTCTACAAATTTTACATTTGTCCCATATTTATTCCTCTTCTTGGGACTAAAAGCAGTTAGAGGTGATTTATTTTATTTTATTATTTTGCTTAAGGATATTTTTTAAGTTTGAATCTTTTTAATTTCATTATTATTATTTTTATTGATTTTTAGAGAGTGAGGAAGGGAGAGAAAGAGAAACATCAATGTGAGAGCAATACATTGATCTGCTGCCTCTCTCACTCCCCTTACTGAGGATCAAGCCGGAAACCAAGAATCCAACCAGCTGCTTTTCATTGACCAGTAAGATGCCCAGAAAAATGAGCCACACTAGCTAGAGATAGAGGTGATTTATTTATGTAAGGAGTTCATTTCTACATTCAGGAATATCAAGCATAGGTTTGCCAGTGTTAGGTGTTAACAATGCAGAGATGAAAGATACAGCCTCTATTCTCAAGTAACATACAAGTCAAACCCTCTAAATAATTGATAGATTACATAATTCACATTCCTGTTGAATTATTACTTGTCTCCATAGCAGAGAGAGGTGTAAAGTAGGCAATTAGCACAAGAAAAAAAAAGAAAGAAAGAAAAGCCAGAAGCCGAATAACATACAAGAAGAATAATGAGCCCCTAGACATTGAATGTGGTATACTAAGAAAGGGGAAAGTTGTTTTAGCTGCTTCTTAAAAAAAACAAGAATATATAAGAACATCATAAAGTGTTTAATATGGGTTGAATCTTTATTTATTTGTGCTTTTATTTGGAACATAGGTATCTCATAAAATGTGTAATTTAAAAGTGAAATTCTTTTAAACAAATTATTTATTTGTACAAGCAACTTATAATTCAATATCTCTAAAATAAGAGTGTAATATGCACTAATTTGATTTAAATAAGAACAGATAAAGTTTAGTTTGCTTTATACTCTGTTCTTAATATTAAAAGTATAAGAAAACCACACTTACCTATCTTGAATTTTCATTGCTGCAGTCTTCCTTAAAGCATACATATTTCAGAATTTTGACCTCTTTTTAGATCACATAGAACAACTTTGGGTTTCTTGTTTGTTTGTTTTAGAGTTTTTATTCCCACTTAAATAGATGGCCAACGTTTTCTCATAGAATGACACCCTCTATTTAGAATCTTTCTCTGTAGAAGCCATGGCAAATATAACTGAGCTTTATTTCTATCAATTCAAGCATGAGATTATGGACTTTCTTTCCTTCTAGAAGCTTACAGTCCAAGGTAGAAACACTCCTGGCAAAAACAATTCACTCATTCAATATACATTGACAACCCACCATGGACTAGCAATGCTGGGTGCTGGAGATGCAAGGGTGAACAATTACAGCGGAAAAAGCTGGATGCCTTAGTTAATGACCTTCTACCATGATTGAAGCACCATCCCAACTTCTCCAGGCTTAAAATGTACTTGTATATGACTCTGAAAATCCTGAAGCCTTTTTATTTAAAACACTCAAACACTACCTTTTTTACATAAAAATATTTATACAACCTATGCAGATAACACAAGAATTAAAGTTGGGGAAACAAAGATAATTTTAATTAGCTAACTCACTCAATTTGTCAACTCTAATTTTTTCAAAGACCATCAAAGGCAGATTGCTAGATATTAATTTTTAGTTCAGTCTTTTCTTTTAGTATAGATACTCCAGCCTTATACATTTTATGGAGGATTTTTTCTGCTCTGGGGTTCCAACGAAATTATTGAAAACAAAATGCGCAAAGAAAGTCAAGAGGGCTAATGATTTATGATTTGTGTTTTTAGAATTTGTTTTTTTACTGAACATAAAACTCAATCCTCCTTCCATTCTCTTTCCATGAACTCATCAACTCCTCTTAATGCTCATCTCAGCAAGTGAGTATCTCCAAAGATATTCTTCAAAACCTTGAACCATTATTTTGACCCAGTGTCTATCTGGGGGCCACAGCCTACCTCAACTACTTTTATAAACTCTTCACTGTTAATGCCTCATGCTAGTAAAGAAATATTTCCTGAATTGTATTATATTTTGGTCATATATAGGTTCTCAAAGACACAAAGATAATTTATACCACAGCTCTTGATTTCAAGTTGGGAGACAAACATCTATATCACTTATAATAAATAATTTTGTGTTATGACAACCCAGAGGAAGAAAGGGTTAAATCTCATTAATGAGGTAAGGGAAAGTTTCTAAGAGAAAAGGACTTATAAACTGGAATTTGAAGGATCTTGTGAGAATATGAAGAGCCGGGAGGACATACCACCTGATGACACAATGTGAATTAAGGCACAAAGTGATGAAGGTATATTTAAGGAACAGTTGCTAGTTCAATATAAATAAATGCTAGAATAAGAAAGGATTGAAGAAGATGTTGATAACTCAGTTGTGGTCAGAAGACATGTTTTTATGTAGGTATTGGCAGGAGTGTGAAAAACAATTTTTAGCAAGACCATGATTTGATTTTTATTTGAATTTTAGAAACTGATGCAGTGGAAGAGAGGATGGCTACAAAGGTCTGGGAGACTCCATGAGGCTACTGCATTCATTCTGGAAAGAAATTGACAGAACAGAATTTAAATAGCAATGTAGAGAATTGGGGAGATGTCTAAAGGTGTCTAGAAATTTAAGTGGCTAAAAGGCTAGAGGAAGAGAGAGAAATCAGCAATCAAAAGCAGATCTGTCAACTGAGGAGGAGAGGTAGGGAATGTGTTCCATTTAAGACACATGGAGTGACATCTATTTGAGCACGGCAGCCAACAGGACAGCAGGGAGGAAGATAGTGTGATAGAGTAAAAGAGTGAGAGGGGCATGTGTGGACATGTTTGTGAGGGACAATTAAATCTCACAAGCGTCCCGGGGACTGGCAGATTGGGCTCTCTTAGACAGGGAGCTCCTACTGCCATTGTGGGCACTACCAGGGCAGCTCAGCTTGGCTTGGAACCCATGCCATCTTGTAGAGGGGAGCAACGGAGGCCAGGACTGCTGCCACACCAACATCCAGACCTACCTCAGACACTACCCTGGGACCTGTGCAGGCAGCCTCTTGCCAGCCATAACCCACGTGTAACCACTACCATGCCCCAACAGTGAGCAGTGTGGTACCGCAACTGGGGACCCAGACATCTACAGTGAGTACATGTCAGACAAACCTCCTGAGCTGTGCCTCCTCACTGGAGCAAGCCCAAACCCAGAGCTTCAGGACCCTGCACTGTGAGTGCAAGCCAGGGGTATCCTCTACCCCACTCCATCACTGGTCCCAGTGCAGAGGCACAGCCCAGTGTGCACTACACCCTGACCCAGACAGATCCCTCATCTGGCATGTGCCCCACCCTGGCACAGAAAGCTGCAGCCCGGTGGGCACTGCATCCCCAGCAGAGACAGAACTGTTGCCCGGTGTGCACTCTGGACCCAGCCCAGACAGAGCCTTTGGCCAGTGCTTGCCCAGACCCTAGCCCAGACAGAGCAGTTAACCATCACACACTCTATCCCCGGCCTAGGTTAGAGCTGCTGGTGCAACCTGGTGTGCCCAGCCACAGGTCACAGGGCATGCTGCAAGTGCACTGCCAGAGTGTCCTAGTGCACCATCCTGCCTTGGGTGCTGGGGCCACACAGTGAATTGCATGCCCAAGGGTTCTGGGCACTCACAGGGAGTCACACACCAGAGGAACTAGGCACATGCCCTTGCCAACCCTGAGAAACGGACAACTGAGGGACCAGTACCATGGGAGAAGGGGATACAGCTCAGAGCAGAGACAATAAAGGTGTGAAACTCAAGGAAGACCCAGCCCCCAGGCTGGTGAATCCCTGACCATTGGACTGCTAGGGACTTCAACCCCACTTACCCCAAGCAGAAAGCCCAGGGCCATAAATAGACACCAAAAAAAAAGGGGTACAAAGAAAAAAAAAAGTAAAGGAGGAATTGCCATAAAAGAAACTAAATAAAATGGAGGCAATCAATATGTCAGAGAAAGAATTCAGAGTAAGGGTCGTACAGTTCCTAAAACAGCTGGATGAGAAAATCAACATATGTAAGAATCAAGAGGAAATGAAGAATGATATAGCTACAATAAGGAACACAATGGAGGGTTTTGACACTAGACTAGAAGAAGCAGAGGACAAAATCAGTGAGTTAGAAGACAGGGTTGTAAAAAACACCCAACCAGAACAGCAATTGGAGAAAAAAACACATTAGAAAGCAGGAGTAGAACTTAAGGGAGCTCTGGGACAACATGAAATGAAGCAACATCTATATAATACGTGTGCCAGAAAGACAAGAAGAGGAGAAAGGATTAGAAAATCTATTTGAAGAAATAATGACAGAAAATTTCTCAGATTTGGGGAAGAAAAAGTCACACAAGCATAGAATTCCAAACAAGATGAACCCAAAAATATCCATACCAAGGCACATTGCAATTACAATGGCAAACATTAATGACAAAGAGAAAATCTTAAGGGCTTCAAGAGAAAGACAGAACATTACCTACAAGGTATCTCCCATTAGATTATCAAATGACTTCTTAACAGAAACACTTCAGGTCAGAAGGGAATGGAATGAAATATAAAAAATGATGCAAAGCAAAGGACTGAATCCAAGAATACTCTATCCAGCAAGGGTATCATTCAAAATAGAAAGGAAAATCAGGAGCTTTGAAGGCAAAAACAGGTTAAGGGAGTGTATTACTACCAAGCCAGCGATGCCAGAAATGCTAAAGGGGCTGTGGTAAAAAGAAGAAATAGAAAGGGAAAAAAGACACAGGCATAAAGAATAAAAACGCTACAAACAAGTACTTATCAATAATAACCTTAAACATAAATGGATTAAAGCTCCAATCAAAAGAAATTGGGTGGCTGAATGGATAAGAAAACATGACCCATATATCTGCTGTCTACAAGAGACCCACCTCAGAACACAGGACTCACACAGATAGAAAGTAAAAGGATGGAAATGAATAAAAACCTGTGGGAGCACCCTGACCAGTTTGGCTCAGTGGATGGAGCGTTGGCCTGTGGACTGAAGGGTCCCGGGTTCGATTCTGGTCAGGGGCATGTACCTTGTTTGTGGGCATATCCCCAGTGGGGGGTGTGCAGGAGGCAGCTGATCAATGTTTCTCTCTCATCGATGTTTCTATCTCTCTGTCCCTCTCCCTTCCTCTCTGTAAAAAATCAATAAAATATATTTAAAGAACAAAACAACACTGTGGAAGCAATACTTATGTCTGACAAAATAGACCTCAAAGTGAAGGCCATAACTAGAGATAAGGAAGGCCACTTCATAATACTAAAGGGATTGATACAACAACAGGATATAACTCTGGTAAACATATATGCATCCAACACAGGAGCAAACCAATACAAAAAAATAAAAAATAAAAAACACAAAACACACACACACAAAACAAACAAAACGAACTTCTAGAAGATATCAAGGAAGATATAGACAGCAATACAATCAGAATAGGGGTCTATAGTACCCCATTGACATCACTGGATAAATCTTCTAGGCAAAAAAATCAACAAAGAAACAGCAAACCTAAATGACTCACTAGATCAGATGGAACTAATTGACATCTTCAGAACATTTCACTCCAAAGCTACAGAATATACATTCTTCTCAATTGCTCACAAGACATTTTCAAAGATAGATCACATATTGGGACACAGGCAAAGTCTCTTCAAATTCACGAAGACTGAAATGGTATAAAATTAGAAAACAACTACAATAAAAACAATTAAAAAATCAAATACTTGGAAGCTAAATAGCATGCTATTAAAAAAATGATTGGGTTACCAAACAGATCAAAGAAGAAATAAAAAGCATCCTGGAAACAAATGACAATGAAAACATAACAATGCAAAAATCTATGGGACACAGTGAAAGCAGTCCTGGAAGAAAAGTTCATAGAACTACAGGCCTACCTCAAAAAACAAACAAACAAACAAACAACAGAAAAACTGGAAATAAACTATCTAACCCTATAATTTAAAGAATTAGAAAGAAAGCAACAAAAAAAGTCCAGAGTAAGCAAAAGGAAGGAAATAGTAAAGATCAGAGTGGAAATAAATGACATAGAGACAAAAAAAAAAGTACAAAAGATCAATAAAACCAAGAGCTGGTTCTTTGAAAGGATAAAAAAGACTGATGAACCTCTAGCCAAGATCACCAAGAAGTAAAGAGAGGGGACCCAAATAAACAAACTCAGAAATGAAAAATGTGAAGTAACAACTGACCCCACAGAAACACAATAGATTGTTTAAAAAAAAAAAAAAAAGCTATGAAAAACTCTAGTCCAACAAACTGGACAACCTAGACAAAACAGACATATTCGCACAAAAAATACAATCTTTCAAAACTAAATCAGAAAAAAAAAATAATCTGAATAGGCCAATATCTATGGAGGAAATTGAAGCAGTGATCAAACACCTTCCAGCAAACCAAACGTCTGGTCCTATGGCTTCATAGGGGATTTTTACCAAACATTCAAAGAAGAACTAAAACCTATCTTCCTCAGACAAGTCCAAAATATTCAAGAGGAAAGAACACTTCCAAGCTCTTTCTATGAAATCACTATTACGCTAATCCTAAAACCAAATAGACACTACAAAGAAAGATAATTACAAGCCAATATCGCTGATGAACATAGCTGCTAAAATCTCAACAAATTCTAGCAAATCAATCCATCATTACATTAGAAAGTTCATACTAGTTCACCATGACCAAGTGGGATTTATTCTGGGGATACAAGGTTAGTACAATATGTGAAAAATCAATAAATGTGATACATCACATAAACAATTGAGAGACAAAAATCACATAATCATATCAATCAATGCAGAAAAAGCATTTAAAAAAATCGAACACCCTTTCTTGATAAAGACTTTCAGCAAAATGGGAATAGAGGATCATACCTCAACATAATAAAAGCCTTATATGACAAACCTACAGCCAACATCATACTCAATGGGCAAAAACTAAAACCATTTCCACTAAGAACAGGAACAAGAAAGGGATGCACACTTTCACCAATCCTGTTTTGACATAGTACTGAAAGTGCTAGCCATAGTGATCAGACAAGAAATAAAATGTATCTGAATTTGAAAAGAAGTAAAACTGTCATTATTCACAGATGATAGGATATTGTATATAGAAAACCCTAAAGTCTCCACCAAAAAAAGCTAATTGATTTAATAAATGAATTTGACAACGTAATAGGATACAAAATTAACACCCAGAAATCTATGGCCTTTTTTTTTTTTTTTTTTTTTTTATTTCATTGCTTAAAGTATTACAACAAGTGATAGATAAGTATTACAACAGATGATAGATAGATCTCCATTTTTTCCCCTTGCCCTCCCCCCCCCTCCTCCCTAAGCCCCAGTTTCCCGTGTCCACTGATTATTCTCCTATGGCCTTTTTATACACCAAAAGTGAACTCACAGAAAGAGAAACTAAAAAACAATCCCATTCACCATTGCACCAAAAACATTAAGATACCTAGGAATAAAGTTAACTAAGGATACAAAAGTCCTGTACTCAGAAAACTACAGGGCATTGAAAAAAGAAATAGAGGAAGACATAAACAAATGGAAGAATATACCATGCTCATGGATTAGTAGAATCATCATTATCAAAATTTCCATACCACCCAGAACAATCTATAGATTCAATGCAATCTCCATTAAAATACCAATGCCTAGAATAAACACTCTAAAAGTATAGATATCATAAAAAAAAAAGACCCCGAATAACCACAGCAATCTTGAGAATAAAAATGACAAAGTTGGAGGGATAAGAGTACCAGACAACCAGTTATACTATAAAGCCACTGTTCTCAAAACAGCATGGTTACTGGTGCAAGAACAGACACATGGACCAATGGAAGAGGACAGAGAATCAGGCAGTCATGCCAAACCAGTACACTCAATTGATATTTGACAAAGGAGGCAAGAGCATACAATACAGTCAAGACAGTCTCTTCAATAAATGATGTTAGGTAAACTGGACAGATACATGAAAAAAAATGAAAGTAGACCACTAAGTTACACCATACACAAAAGTGAATTCAAAATGAATAAAGGACTTAAATGTAAGATGGGAAACCATTTAATCTTAGAAGAATTCATAGGCATCAAAATATCAGACAAATGTCGCAGCAATATCTTCACCGATACTGCTCCCAGGGCAATGGAAACTAAGGAGAAAATAAACAAATGGGACTACATCAAAATAAAAAGCTTCTATGCAGCAAAAGAAGCCATCAACAAAACAACAAGAAAGCACACAACATATTTGCCAATGTTATCTCAGATAAGGGTTTAATCTCTAACATTTACAGGGAACTCATACAACTTAACAAAATGAAGATAAACAATCCAATTAAAAAAACGAGCAAAGGACCTAAATAGACACTTTTCAAAAGAGGACATATAGAAAGCCAAGAGACATATGAAAACAGATTAAATGTCACTAATCATCCTAGAGATGCAAATTAAAACGATAATGAGATACCATTTCACACCTGTCAGATAGCTATCATCAACAAATTGACAAATGACAAGTGCTGAGGAGGATGTGGAGAAAAAGGAGCCCTCTTGCACTGCTAGTGGGAATGCAGACTGGTGCAGCCGTTTTGGGAAACAGTATGGATTTCCTTACAAAATTGAAAAATGAAACTTTCATTTAACCCAGTAATCGCACTTCTAGGAATATATCCCAAGAAATCAGAAATACCAATCGAAAAGGACATATGCACCCCTATGTTCATAGCAGCACAATTTACCATAGCTAAGGTTTGGAAACAGCCTAAGTTCCCATCAGCAGATGAATGGATTTAAAAACTATGGCATATCTACACAATGGAATACTATGCTTCTGTAAGAAAATGAGAACTCTTATGATTCACAACAGCATGGATGGAACTGGAGAGCATTATGCTAAGTGAAATAAGCCAGTCAAAGAAAGATAAATATCACATGATCGCACTTATTTGTAGAATACAATGAACAACATAAACTGATGAACAAAAATAGATCCAGAGTCCCAGAAGCATTGAACAAACTGTTAAATTTCAGAAGGCATAGGAGTGGGGGAAGGTAATAGATCAACCAAAGAACTTGTACGCATGCATATAAGCATAACCAATGGACACAGACACTAGGGGGTTAGGTCATGTGCTGGGAGGTGGGGGTGCCTGGGGAGAGGTCAATGGGGGGAAATAGAGACATATCTAATACCATATGTAATATTTTAAACAATAAAGAATCTAATATAATAAAAGAGAAACATGCAAATTTGACCGTTACCACCAGCCAATCAGAGTGGCTGTATGCAAATTAACCCAGCCAAGATGGAGGCTGGCAGGGCGGCTCTGCACTGGGAGCCTCCACGGCCGGCCGGCATAGCTGTGCCAGGTGTGTCAGATCAGTGGGAGGGGGGGGGTCTGGCCTGGGGCCTCCTCGGGGCATCCAGGAGCAGCTGTCCTGGGTCTGCTGCCTAGCTCTGCTCCTGGGAGCCTCCGAGGGGTATCCTGGAGCGACTGTCCCGGGTCCACTGCCTGGCTCCACCCCCTGGGGGCCTCCCCGGGGCATGCAGGAGCATGGGGCCTCTGCAGGGTGTGCAGGAGCAGCCGTCCTGGGTCTGCTACCTGGCTTCGCCTCCCGGGGGCATCTGCGGGACA